>CAUYON010030042.1:0-12872 GCA_963573935.1 Arctocebus calabarensis
GCCTGTAGTCCCAGCTACTTGGGAGGCAGAGGCAAGAGACTCGCTTGAGTCCAGGAATTGGAGGTTGCTGTGAGCTGTGATGCCACAGCACTCTATCCAGGGTGACAGCTTGAGGTTCTGTCTCAAAAAAAAAAAAAAAAAAATATATATATATATATATATATATATGTGCGTGTGTGTGTGTGTGTGTGTGTGTGTGTGTGTGTGTGGCTGGTACTGTAACCACTGTGCTATGGGCACCAAGCCAATTAACCCTTATCTTAAACAATAATAATTGGTATAACCCATGATCCATAATAAACAATCAGTATAACCTATGATCCAAAACAGCATTTTTTTTTTTTGAGGCAGAGCCTCAAGCTGTCACCCTGGATAGAGGGCTGTGGCATCACAGCTCACAGCAACCTCCAATTCCTGGGCTCAAGCGAGTCTCCTGCCTCCGCCTCCCAAGCAGCTGGGACCACAGGCGCCCACCACAACGCTCGGCCATTTTTTGGTTGCAGCCATCATTGTTGCCTGGCAGGCCAGGGCTGGATTCGAACCTGCCAGCTCAGGTGTACGTGGCTGGCGCCCTAGCCCGTTGAGCCACAGGCGCCAAGCCTAAAACAGCATTTTTTTGTCACCCTTGGAAGAGTGCTGAGGCATCACAGCTCACAGCAACCTCAAACTCTTGGGCTCACGTGACTCTCTTGCCTCAGCCTCCCAAGTAGCTGGGTCCACAGGCACCTGCCACAACACCTAGCTACTTTAAAAAAAAAATTTTTTTTTTGTAGTTTTTGGCCAGGGCTGGATTTGAACCCACCACCTCCGTAGCCGGTGCCCTACTCCTTTGAGCCACACGTGCCACCCAACACCCAGCTACTTTCAGATACGAGGTCTCACTCTGGCTCAGGCTGGTCTCTTGCCTATGAGGTCAGGCTATCCACCCACCTTGGCCTCCCAGAGTGCTAGGATTACAGGGAAGCCGAGGTGAGTGGTTCACTTGAGCTCAGGAATTCGAGACCACTCTGAACAAGAGGGAAACCCTGTCTCTAAAAATAGGTGGGTGTTGTGGCCGGCACCTGTATTCCCAGCTACTTGGGAGGCTGAGGCAAGAGGATTGCTTGTGCCCAAGAGATGGAGGTTGCTGTGAGCTGTGACACCAAGGCACTCTACTCAAGACTCTGTCTCAAAAAAAAAAGAGCCCAAGAAGGAAATTAAACTTTTTTTTTTTTTTTTTTTGGAGACCAAGTCTCATTATGTCGCCCTCAGTAGAGTGCCAAGGCCTCACAGCTCATAGCAACTTCAAACTCTTGGGCTTAAGTTATTCTCTTGCCTCAGCCTCCCAAGTAGCTGGGACTACGGTGCCCGCACACAATGCCTGGCTTTTTTTTTTTTTTTGGTTGTAGTTGTCATTGTTGTTTGGTTGGCCTGGGCTGGATTTGAACCCACCAGTTCTGGTGCATGTGGCTGGCACCCCAGCCTCTGACCTACAGGCACCAAGCTGAAATTAATTTTTGAATTAAAACTGTTTTCAGGGTTGGGTGCCGTGGTTCACACCTGTAATCCTGAGCTTCAGACCATCCTAAGCAAGAATGACACCTCTTCTCTACTAAAAATAGAAACACTAGCCAAGCTAATGATGGTAGGCACCTGAGGCAGAAGGATCGCTTGAGCCCCGGAGTTTGAGGTTGCTGTGAGCTACGGGGATGCCTCTGCAGTTTAGCTGGGGTAACAGAGCAAGGACTCTGTTTCTCCTACCCCCGGAAAAAAAAAAAAAAAAGTGGGGTTTTGCATGCTTTGGATTGCATGCAAATAGCAAATGGAGATACTGCTCTAAGTATTGATTTTCATTTATTTATTTATTTTTTTACCTAGGAGGCAGGAAAACTAACCACAGCTACAAACAAGGTGTCACTCCCATTCGCCAGAAGAGGAAGGGGTTTGGCCACTTTTGTGGTTTGGACAATACTCTTGTTTTCATCTGTGGTAAGACATGATTACAGAAGACTCTTGTTTTTGTCTTGCTCCATCCTGATCTGAGTGCCCATCTTGGAAATTGTTTATGTTCAACCAGAGAACTCCAAGGCTTAGCTGTGAGCCCAGGTCAACTCCCAGCTGCCAGTGACCAGTTGCATTTTTGATGAGAACACATGAAGTGACGATGGAGTTGGTCAGGCTGACACAGCTGATCTGGCTGGTTTAGATCCTAAATGTCTTCCATTTTTGTTTTGTAAATTCAGCTTTAACCTAAAAGTGTGTATCTTGAGTAGTTTAGGGAAATTATTTAGGAGAGTAAATTTTGAATTAGAAATGCTGTCTTGGGTCATGGGCTATGCTGATTATTGTTGTTTAAGATAAGAGTTAATTAGGGTGGCGCCTGTGGCTCAAGGAGTAGGCACCGGCCCCATATACCAGAGGTAGTGGGGTTCTAACCTGGCCCCCACCAAAAAAAAAAAAAAAAACTACAAAAGAAAAAGATAAGAGTTAGTTATTGTTTAAGTTAAAGGTTAAAATGCTTTTTGCTTTGAACTTTTATGAATAAAACTGGGGCTTTGGAAATGGAAGGGCAGAATAGATTTGGGAGACTTGCTGTTCTCCAGAACTGCTGGCCTTCTGATAGAAAATTTTGTTGGCCCTAAACTCCATCTCTGCATTTGGCTCACAGTGTCAGGCAGCTGGACTCTCTTCATCCAGTGACGTTTCTGGTGATCACGAAGGAACCCCTACACGGTTCTGGGTAAGTGCCATGCTGGGGAAGCCTATTGATTGCCTGAAGGGGGCCCTTGGGATACCGTGCTTGATCTCTCCTAGCAGCTGCACTGTGGAGATTTCTCCTAGGAGTCTTGCAGCTCTGCTGTCAGGAAGTTGCCTTCACCATCACTAACCAATAACCTGCTTTATTCTGGAAGCATGCTGAGAGATTTCACTCTCTCCTGGATTTCTTTTTCTTTTTCTTTCTTTTTTTTTTTTTTGAGACAGAGGCTCAAGCTGTCACCCTGGATAGAGTGCCATGCATCACAGCTCATAGCAACCTCCAATTCCTGGGCTCAAGCGAGTCTCTTGCCTCTGCCTCCCAAGTAGCTGGGACTACAGGCGCCCGCCACAACGCCCAGCCATTTTTTGGTTGCAGCCGTCATTGTTGTTTGGCAGGTCCTGAGGCTGGATTCGAACCCGCCAGCTCAGGTGTATGTGGCTGGCGCCTTAGCCCGTTGAGCCACAGGCGCCAAGCCTGGTTTTAATTTCTATTAATCTCTGACTTCTATTAACTTCAAGCATGCTCCTGGTCTTAGCAGCAAAAGTGAAAAGCCCGAGCTGTACATTTTTCCCCTGATAGTTGTACTTTTGCCAGTTTGATTTGACCCATCTTCACCTACAGTTTATTGGAGCTAGAATGTACACCTGAGCTGCATTTAGAAGTTCTGCTTCCAGTAAATCAAAAAACAACCTGATTTTAAATATCTAAAGCCCTGGCTCTCAGCCCCCTTTCCCAAAAATTGTGATTATATATGGTGTCCTACATCATTGCCTCACATTGAATATATTAATACAGTCTAGAAGAAAACACTTGCTTCAGATATGAAACAGCTGCTATAACTACATAACCATGCTGATAATTTGTCTTAAAGGTGAAAATAGGCTGAAAGAAGAACATCAAATTATATCACTGCAGGAAGCACCAATTTAAGAGAAATGGAAAGCCCAAGGAAGACTGATAACGTAGAATTTTAAAAGACATAGAGAAATTTAAAGCAGGAAGATACAAAGACATGCTTGAGTATAAAGCCAAAAGCAGGAAACGCATTTAGAACGACAGTTCAGAAGGATGACTTGGGACAAGTGTGCACAAAGAATTCATAATATTGGGCGGCGCCTGTGGCTCAGTGAATAGGGCGCCGGCCCCATATACCAAAGTTGGCAGATTCAAACCTGGCCCCAGTCGAACTACAAAAAAATTAAAAAAAGAATTCGTAATATTAGTTCTATGAGTAGGAAAAAAGACTAAAGTAGGATTTGATCCTGGGTCTTCCAGACTTGAAAACCCATCTTCTTGCCACTTTCACAAACAAAAAAGTAACCACAAAAGCAGGATCATAAAAGGATCAAGCCAGGGCACACGTCCCTGCTATCTGACTTCCTATGCAACTCTGTTAATTAATCTCTCTGTATCACAGCTTCTTCCTCTGTAAAATGATACCTACATCATAGGATTGTAGGGGACTCAAACAAGCATGTAAAATACTTTAAATAGTGCTTCAGTTATCGTAAATAATTAGTGTAATTATTATTATTAGGTGTATGGTAGGGGGTGACTCCTGGCAGCAATTCTCACATTTTAATATACCTACAAACCACCTAGGGAATCTCATTCAAAATGCAGATTCTGATTCAGTGGGTCGCAGATGGGACCTGGGATTCTGCGTTCCTACCAAGCTCACGCTACTGGTTTACAGACAAAATTTTGTGTGTGTGTGTGGAAACGGAGTCTTACTCTATCACCCTCGGTAGGGTGCTGTGGAGTCACAGCTCACAGCAACCTCCAGCTCTTGGGCTTAAGCGATTCTCTTGCCTCAGCCTCCTGATACAGACCAAATTTTGAATAGCAAGGACTTCACTGAAAGAAAACAACTTTGGCCTTGAACCAGAAGTTAAAAATAAGGAACAAGGGGAGGGTGGAGCAGGGCAGGAACCAGGAAAGTCTAGAAACGGCTTTACAAGCCAAATTTAGTAACATGAGACCTAACACTTGGCTGTGCTGAACCATTAGTGCCCTGTGATCTCCTTACCCCTAGTGAAAGCATTGCCATAATCTGAAGAGATTAATGAGCTTTTGAAAAACAAGCAAAACAGTGAGAGAGAGGCAATGCAGAAATATAAGAGAGAAACCCTGCAACAATAATGTCTATAGGACAAGCCACTTCCCTCAGAAGTTAGTATTAAATGTTTCACAACAGCAATGAAATCAGCTGGAGAACCTGCTTTGGGGGGCTGTTCTTTTTTTTTTTTTTTTTGAGACAGAGCCTCAAGCTGTCACTCTGGATAGAGTGCCGTGGCATCACAACACACAGCAACCTCCAATTCCTGGGCTCAAGAGAGTCTCCTGCCTCCGCCTCCCAAGTAGCTGGGACTACAGATGCCCGCCACAACACCCAGCCATTTTTTCTTTTGGTTGCAGCTGTCATTGTTGTTTGGCGGGCCGGACTGGATTCAAACCCGCCAGCTCAGGTGTACGTGGTTGGCGCCTTAGCCCATTGAGCCACAAGCGCCGAGCCTGGGGGGCTGTTCTAACTGTGATTTTATTACTTATAGCCTCTGATACTATCACCCAGGGTTCAAAAAAAAATGTTTTAAAATACATAAGAAATGTATTAAAACTTTAACACTGGGAAGGTTGGATGGAAGGAAAGTAATCAGTGGGACCACACCTATGGTGCATTTTGCAAGGGTACATGTCAAATCTATTAAGTGTAGAGTATAAATGTCTTAACATAATAATTAAGTGAGTGATGTGAAGGCTATGTTAACCAGTTTGATGTAAGCATTACAAAGTATATATAAAACCAGCACATTGTACCCCATAAATGCCTTAATGTATACAGCTATGATTTAATTAAAAAAAAAACTAACACTATGGATTCTTCCCATTCTTAATATTGTTATTAAAGTTAGTTATTAATAACTAAGTATAACCGATAATTGTAACTATTAAGTTATTAAGTAATAAGTATAAATATTAAAAGGGTAGATTTAGAAATTCCTAACAAAAAATAACTTACTAAATGTAGACTATAAATGTCTTAACACAATAACTAAGAAAATGCCATGAAGGCTATGTTAACCAGTTCGATGAAACTATTTCAGATTGTATATGAAACCAGCACATTGTATACCATGATTGCATTAATGTACAAAGCTATGATTTAATAAAAAAAGAGGAAAATAATTAAACTTATGCTATTAACTCATCAGTTCTTCTTGGACTTAGACTACAGAGAACCATCTTCCTTCTTCCAAAAAAAGAAAGTCTTTACAAGTAACAAGTCTAAATCTGCACATCTTATAGAAATAGCCACATGTGTAACTGAAAATTTTATAGTAGCCCCATTTAAAAAAAAACTTTTTTTTTTCTTTTTTTTTTTTGAGACAGAGTCTCACTTGTCACGCTTGGTAGAGTGCCCTGGCCTACAGCACACAGCAACCTCAAAGTCAGGCTCAAGTGATTCTCTTGTCTCAGCCTCCTGAGTAGTTGGGACTATAGGCACACACCACATGCCTGTGTATTTTTAGAGATGGAGTCTCGCTCTGGCTCAGGCTAGTCCTGTGAGCTCAGGCAATCCACCTGCCTCGGCCTCCCAGAGTGCTAGGATTACAGGTATGAGCCACCACACCCAGCCTAAAAAATTTTTACAACAATGAAAGTTTTAATAATATATTTTAAGTAATACAGTATATCTGAAATATTGTCACTTAAACATGTGATAAATATTTTTTAAATGTTTAATAGGTATTTTACACTCTGTTACATAAATCTACTCAAAACAACACACATCCCCAATATGGTACGATAGAATATTTCAAACAATGCAATGGTTATGGTGAAATGCAGTCCTTCCAAAAAAAAAAAAAAAAAAAGTATGTTGAACAGAAAAGTATTTTACACTCCCTTTCCATTTTTAAGTTTAAATTAGTTAAATTTAAAATTTAGTTCCTCAGTAACACTGGCCACATGTCATGTGTTCAATCCATGTACCTGGTGGCATCTGTATCAGACAGAGTAAATGTAGATCCTGCATGCACTTACCTGGGATGCATCTGGAAAGAACAAATGTGGATGAGTAAAAAGGCCTACAGTTCTCTTACCTTTCAGCAGCTGTTCCTTGAATCACTTCATATACAAAAACTCCAGAACTCACACTGGGGAAATCTGGATCTTGTCTTTTCATTTCTTGAAGTAGGCTAAGAGAAGTGAGAAGGTTAGGAAACAGTGAATTAATCTCTGAACCCTGGTAAAAGCCTAGACTCCAGCTGTTCTGCTCAAGGCTCCTAAGGGCCAGGGAGAATGTCGTTGAGCTGATTACATTCATTCTCCCTTGGGCACAGTCTGTTCCTCTATGCCAAAGCCTAGAACCATCTGCCATGATAAAATACAGCCACCGAGATAGACCCTGCAGTTAATGCTGGTCCAGGCAGAGACAAATAGGGCCTACAGTCACCAGCGTACCCAGCTGCAGTCCAGATGCTTCAGCTTTTCTGTTAAGATTTCCAGCTACTGCCTTTCCCTCCCCAAACACCACAGATACATTCAAACACATGCTTACTTCATAGTGAGGGGCAGCATTCGCAGACCCAGATATTTCTTCTGTGAGAAAGCCTTTCCTGAAAAGGAGAGTTATGATATGTTACTAACAACAAAACCTCTTTCCTTTTGGCAGAACTTAAAAGACACCCAAGAATGGTACCATAGAAGACATCCTTTCAGAATCCTTTGCTATTACAGCTGCCTGCTCAGGCTGCCCACCATGAAATACATGCTTCAGGGGACCTTTGTCATTAGTACACACATTCTTCCCACCTACCCACCTCCAGCCCATGAGTTTCATTTCCAGACTAGTTCAATCCAAATACTTCAAGGTACAATATATGCTTGCTTTTGAGCCTAGTCCTCTAACATTGCCACTCAAATCACCATTCTGGTAGCTGAGTACCAGTAACCCAGTAGTTTACATGATTCAAATGGCTGTCTCCACAAAAGATTAAGTTCTCCTTAAAAACACAGGAAGGGACAAAAAAAATCCCAACTGCCTTTACCTTTCAACTGGCGTTCATGGTATTCAGCCAAGAACTGTCTAATTCGATCTGAGGGGATTGCAAAGGAGATTCCTGCAGTCACCTTCAGTGTATTTATGCCAATCACATCTCCATCCTGGTAAGGGAGGAGATATCATTCAGTGTATAGTGCAGACCGAATGGTGCAAAAGCAGAATAGCAGGGGAAGGAGCAAAGCTAGCTACCTACGGTCAGGAAACGGAGGAATAAAAGGAAATGTGCACTTCAATAGAGAGCAGTGGACATTATAAGGCAAATAATGTGGTAGGATGGCAAAGGGAAGCTGGGCATGTGCAAAAGGTACCGTCTTTTCAGGGTCAAAAGGTTTGAGGCTGCTGAGGAATATTTTTATTTTTTTTTGAGACAGTCTCACTCTTGTATCCCTGAGTAGCGTGCCAGTGCATCATCATAACTCAGGCTGGTCTTGAACTCCTGAGCTCAAGCGAACCACCTGCCTCGGCCCCCCACAGTGCCGGGATTATAAGTATGAGCCACCAGACCAAGCTTCAGGGTTCTTTTTTTAAATTTTGAGCTCATTTTTTCATTTAGTAAGTTACATTGATATTAAAAGTGAGCCATGGTTTGAATTTTGGTACAGATAAGAGGACAAGGGAAAAGAAAAAAACAAAGAGAAAAACAGAAGCACCTGTGGCTCAAAGGAGTAGCGTGCCAGCCTCATATGCCGGAGGTGGTGAGTTCAAACCCAGCCCCAGCCAAAAAGAGCAAAAAAAAAAAAAAAAAGGACAAGGAGACAAGGAGAATTTGCTTAAATTAATTTACTTAAATGAAATTAAAAATAAACATTAAAAAGACAAAAAACTTTTGGATTTTCAGCAACACTTCAATGAAACTATTCGGAAGAATTAAGAAAACTGACATGGTGGGGAACAAAGCTCTGCTAAGTTAAAGGTATGAAGCAGCATATATTTTCCTCTTTATGCATTTCATCATCAACCTTTGTTAGTAAATGGAAAGGATGTAAAAGAAATTTCTAGTTGTATTCCAGTCGATCTGTAATGTGATCTGAAAGTCTGCATTTCATTCTTGCTCTAGTAAACTCATTGTCTAATGGTGACCTCTAAGGCAGGGACAAAGAATTACATGCAATGTCACAAGGACAAAGCAGTCCATTATTTCATACACAGTTCATTCTCTTAAAAGCAAATGTAATATTTAAAAAAGGAACCAAAAGCAATCAGTTCCAAGGGACTTAGAAAGCATGATCACAGGCTGAGTGTCAAACAGCACTGCACTCTCTTGTGTTTTCACATGTATTTGAGCAACTGGAAACTTTGGCATTTCCACTAGAGATGCTAAATAAAATTTAAGAGTAAAATATATGACAGAGCAACAGATGCTGTTTGTCCCATTTATCTCATCTGTGAGCAGATCAAGACCAAAAACCTGGATGGACCACATTACATAATTATCATTTTTAAATGAGGGACAGTTGTTCATATACAACAGCAGGTGGTCTCCAAGGACCTACATTCCATAGCACTGTTGGCCACTTAGCAAAAATCAAGGTTTAATATCCACAACTCTTGTTAACTATCCAATGAAAACAGAAAGCATGTCAAAGACAAAAACATCAAAGTTAACCAGAGCCAGAACCCTAGTGCTCTCAGTAGGATGATAAATTACACCAGGATGTAAATCCACTGTAGATCTTGATTTTTTTTCCTATTTACTGAAGATCCAAGAATAGAAAAACATCATTCTATTACTCTTTACACCCAGGTCTACAATTTGGAATTTGCAGTTTATTAAAGTTAAAAGAAAACATGAAGAAACAAGGAAAGTGGCCACTTACCAAGTTCACCAAAGGCCCCCCAGAATTCCCGTGCTAGAGACAGAATGTGAAAAAGTTGTCAGTAAAGCCCATGAACACATTTCCCCAACACTTACAGAAACCTCCCAGAGCGGCTCACCAAAGGCAGCCTGTTCTAATGAGCTCCTATTCCTCCAAGACAGGCAAAATAGCATACCAATACTCAAGTCAGGACAGCCTTCTCTTCTAAAGCAGAGGTGACCTCTACAACAAACCCTGAAGAGAGCACCCCAATATGAATTATGCCAATGATCATATCAAACAAACTGAATTCCAACAACATGGCATTCCAACTTTCCCACAAGGATCTAACTGAACTCTAGACATCCCCAAAAGGCCAAAGAAAGAAGAGGTCACCCTGTCCCTTTATTCTCACTATAGTGCCAGTATCTGATAGGATGAGGACAGACCTCCTCAGTGACTTACATTAATTATGGCATCAGTCTGGATATAGTCCATGTCTGAATCCTTCAGCCCCAGCTCTTTGCCTCCTCGCTGTGTAGTGCTGACAATTCCTGCTGTGACTGTGTTCTGCAGAGAAAATGGGCTGCCCAAGGCAACCACAAACTCTCCAGCTCGAAGGTCAGATGACCTTCCCAAGAGTAACACAGGAAGGTCAGTCTGCGTGATCCAGGGAAGATGAGGAAGAAAAAAAGGTGAAGAAGAAATCAACAGCAAAACTGACGAATATTTGCATCTAACACAACTATGGCACCATTGATATCATTTTGGCCCTTACCATCTAAGAAGCACTCTCCCACACAGATTCTTTGACTGCCTTCTACTTTCTCCTCAAAGTTCAGCTACCACCAGGTTCTCACTTGTGAAGATGATTAGGATCATTGCTAACATCTAAAATAATTGCTTTGCAAAACTTACTCTTAGTAAACTGCCAGGAAGTAACTGATGGACCAAAAACTAACATTAGTAATTTACTTAACTCAAAGTTTAACAGTCAAAATGAATGAGGCACAAAGGTGATCACCCAGAACAGCACTTCTCAAACTGTAATGCACACGCAGATCACCTAGGGATTTCATTAAAAATGTAGACTCTGAGTCAGTACATCTAAGTGGAGTCTGAGATTCTGAATTTCTAAAAACCTCTCAGATGACATGTGGGGATGCTGCTAGTATGCAGAACACTTTGTATAGCAAGGACTTCAAAGTATTCCTTAAGAGCTTTGAGTTTATTGCAATAATTTCTGGTATGGGAAGCAGAGAAATAATTTTCCAAGAAGCAGCATCTGTTGAAGGAAGAGTTGTAGGAAAAAAAAAATTAAGACTGCTCAATAGCTAACATAAATTTTTAGGGATATACAAACAGCTATGTTAGAAAAAAAAGAGTGTGAAGAACAGAAAGAAACTAGAAAAAAAGCATAAACCAGTTGGAAAAGATGTGATGTGAGAGAGAAAGTATCACCAAACAAATGAAAATCTGAAGTATGCAGACTCTGATTCAGCCCTCAAATACTCACATTTGGCTCAATCTTAATCAGTGCCAGATCCAATCTGTGATCAATGTCCTTGACAGTGGCTTCATACTGGGCCCCACTCTGGAGCTCCACCCAAATCTGCTGCTGGTTAGTGATGACATGAGCGTTGGTGATAATGAGCCCATCCTCAGACACTATGAACCCAGAGCCACTGGATACAGGAATGTCCTTGCTGCTGAGAGGTGACCTGTCTCCACAAGACAACAGTAGAGGGCAGGAAAATCAGAGGATCCAGCCATAATTTGTGTTCAGAGGGACATCACATTTATTAAACATACAGGTAATCCCCAAGTTACAAATATCTGAGTTATGTGTAACTCACAAGGGAGACTACAGTAAGTCCCATTACAAACGTCCCATTTGACTTGCACTTACAAACAGAGGCTATTACAGGTAATAGGTAAATATACCTGTTCCAACTTATATACAAATTCTTTTTTTTTTTTTTTTTTTTTTGCAGTTTTTGGCCAGGGCTGGGTTTGAACCCAGCACCCGCAGCATATGGGGCCGGCACCCTACTCCTTTGGGCCACAGCGCCGCCCCCTACAAATTCTTAAAAACAAACATACAAAACCTATCTCATTTGTGACCCAGGGAATGCCTGTACTGCCATCCCAGTTTTCTCTGACATTTTGCTTTTCCCCGTCCGTGTTTTCATTTCTCTGTCTGTGTTTTCATTTCTCTGTCTGTGTTCTCGCCCTTCCAGAGTTCTAAGGTTACAGGCATGAGCCACCTCCCCCGGCCCCTATTTCACTTCCATGTATAAGTGAACTTGGCATGGACAATGCCCCAGCCATCTCCTGTGGGTACAACTGAGAGCTGGTTCCAACTCTCCTTTCCCAGAGACACTGCTGTCTTCTTCCGAGCTGGTCCCTGCAGGAACCAATGGGTTCTCCACTGCAAAAAGGCTGAATCTAATCCCACTACTATGGGCAAAAGTAGGCCTATTGCCATAGTATCAAGGACCCAGGCAGGAGGAAATCAGGTAGGGTCTGGTTCTGTCTTAGTTTCCACTACCAACTGCCCTGAGACATAGAACAAATTAATCTTGCTCTCTGAGTCTGAGTTTGCTTGCATGCAAACAAAGGAGCTGGGCAAGATCACCCCCAAGGTATCGACTAGCTCTTACATCGGACCTTAAACTTTATCTGTGGGAGATGAGAGAGAAAGAAATTCCAGCCACCTGAGTGTGCAGGAGAAGCTCGGTTGTGGAAGTCTGAATTCTTGGGCCTCTCCTCTTTGGTTAAATGACCTTCAACCGATTACTTCACTATGGTTTTTTGTTTGTTTGTTTGTTTTTTGTTTTGAGACAGAGTCTCACTTTGTCACCCTCGGTAGAGTGCAGTGGCATCACAGGTCACAGCACCCTCAAACTCTTGGGCTCAAGCAATTCTCTTGCCTCCACCTCCCAAGTAGCTGAGACTACAGGTGCCCACAACAATGCCCAGCTATTGTCTTTTTCTTTCTTTCTTTTTTTTTTTTTTTAAGTTTTTGGCCAGGGCTGGGTTTGAACCCGCCACCTCTGGCATATGGGGCCGGTGCCCTACTCCTGTGAGCCACAGGCACCGCCCATGCCCGGCTATTTTTTTTCTTTTTTTTATAATTTTATTGAATCATAATTGTGTACATTGGTGCAATCATAGGGCACAATGTGCTTCATATACATTCAGAAATATTTTGTTCGTACTGTTAGAGATAGCCTTCATGGCATTTTCTTGATCACTATATAAAGACATTGAT
>CAUYON010030043.1:0-77110 GCA_963573935.1 Arctocebus calabarensis
TTCCATACAAAACGAAGAACCAACAAAGAACTCTTTCTTCCAGGTCTTCAATGTATGATGTTGGTATTTTGATGGGGATCACAGTGAATATGTAGATTGCTTTGGGTAGTATAGACATTTTAACAATGTTGATTTTTTCCACCTAAGACCATGGTATGTTCTTTCATTTGTTAATGTCTTCTATTTCTTTTCTTAGGGTTTCATAATTCTCTTTGTAGAGATGTAGAGATCTTTGCCTCTTGTCGTAGATGGCTTCAGTCACTTTAAGAAATGTGCCAGCTATGCTTATTTTCTGAAGTGTTCTTGTTAGAAAAGGATGCTGAATTTTGTCAAATGCTTTTTCTGCATTTATTAAGAGGATTATAGGGTCTTTGTTTTTGCCTCTGTTGATATAATGTATTACATTTATGGATTTGCATATGTTAAACCAGCCTTGCATTCCTGGGATGAAACTACTTGATCATGATGTATAATTTGTTTTACCGTGTAGCTGTAATCCATTGGCTAAGATTTTATTGAGTAGTTTTGCATTGATATTCATTAGGAATATTGGTTTGTAGTTCTTTTTGGTTGGATCCTTTCCTGGTTTTGGTATCAGGATAATGTCTGCTTCCTAGAACATGTTTGGAAAGGTTCCTTCCTTCTCAAAGTTTTGGAATTGGTTCTTCAGTATAGGTACAAGCTCTTCTTTGAAGGATTGGTAGAATTCCAGTGTTAAGCATCTGGTCCACAGCTTTTTTGTTGTTGTTGGAAATTTTTTTGTTTCTTTCGTCTCAGTGGTTGACAATTGGTCTGTTCAAGTGATATACTTCTTTCTTGGTGAGTTTAGCAGGGATGATGTGATTCTAGGTATTTGTCCATTTCCTCCACATTTTTGAATTTCTGGGCTTAGAGTTTTATTAAGGTAATCAGAAATAATGTCTTATTCTGTATGCTATCTATTGTTATTTCTCCTTTTTTGTTTCTGAGATAGAGATCTTACTTTTCTGTTTCTAGTTAATTTTGTGAAAGGTTTATTGATTTTTCTATTGTATCTTCTTGATGATTTGACTTTTTTTCATTGATTTCCTGAATGATTTTTTTGTTTTCTGTTTCATTTATTTATTATCGACTTTTTGATTATTTTATTTCTTCTGCTAGGTTTGCTTTTTGATTGCTCTTTCTATTCCATTTCCTGGAGATGAGTTTTTAGATTTTACTCCCCCTCTGTTTTAGGGTGTAGGCATCTAATGTGATAATTTCTTTCTTTGGACTGCTTTTACAGTATCCTGCAGATGTTGGTAGCTTGTAGCTTCATTGTTGGTATGTTTTAGGAATTTAACAGTTTCCTCCCTCATCTCTTCCTTGACCCATCTGTCATTCAGCATAAGAGTGTTTAATTTCCATGCATTTGGCTGGGGATGAAAATTTTTTTGGTTTTTAATTTCACCTTTATTGCCTTGTGGCCTGAGAAGATACAAGGTATAATTTTAATTCTTTGAATTTTGTTGAGGTTTGATTTTGTCCTATTTTAGAGTATGATTCTATTTTAGAGTATGATTCTTGGACTGACAAGAAGATCATAGAGTCATTAACTTTGGAATGGTATGTTCTATGTATGTCTATTAGGTGAAATTTTTTAGTGTTGCATTTATGTTTTTTGTTTCTTGATTTATTTTCTGTTTAGAGGTTCCTTCCAGCTTTGTCAGAGGGGTTTTAAAGTCCCCAGCTATGATGTTGTTGTAGGATATCATATTTTTTTTTCAGAACAGTTAAATCCATTTCATAAATGGAGGAGCATTTTAGTTGGATGTATTAATAATGAGAATTGAAATGTCCTAAGGTTGTATTGTCCCCTTTACCAGTATGAAGTGCCCATCATTATCTTTTTAGTTACTTTAAATCCTCTTGTATCTGAAAATAAGATTGTGACTTCCTTCTGCCTTCTGATTTTCATTTGCCTGAAATACTGTTTTCCAACCCTTTATTCTTAGTTTTGTCTTGTGCCATGCTTGAGTTTTAGGTGTGTTTCCTGGAGATAGCATGTAGATTGCTTAGCCTATGCTGCTTAAGTGGTGAATTCAACGTATTTACATTGATGGAAAGAATTAATAGGTATTGTGGAGTTCTGTTTATCTTATTTTGTGAAAGTTTATTGCTTAGTTTTATCCTTTGCACCACTGTTGAAGGACAAAACAAAGGTTTTGTTTTTTAGTTTCTGGTTGCTTACTTTTCTGGTGGCCCATTATAATCATCAGTGTGGAGAACAGGGTCTGAGTATTTTCTGTAGAGCTGGTCTTGTTGGCATTAATTTTCTCCGTCTTTGTATGTCAGTAAAGGATTTGATTTCTCCATTGAATTTGAAGCTTAGTTTAACAGGATATAGAATTCAGGGCTCAAAATTGTTTTTTTAAAGAAGGTTAAAGTTAGATGACCACTGTCTTTTCGCTTGAAAATTGGTAGCTGAAAACTCTGTTGTCACCTTGATGGATCTGCTTCTGTAGATCATTTGGCACTTACTCCTGATTCATTACAGTGTGTCTTGGATAGGCTCTGTTTATGTTGGTATGACCCAGGCTTTGGTATCCTTTTAAAAGGAGTGTGTCAGAATCTTGAGTGGTACTTGGGAAATTATCATTCAATTCAGTAGGACTTCCATTCCTTTTGATTATTCTTTTCCCATTGAGGGATTCTTGTAAGTCATTTGTTTGAACTCTTTGTGAAGTCTCATAATCCTCTGAGCTATCTTCCTTCAGGTTTTCTCTTTTCTACCTCTCTTTAAGTGCCTGGATTAGCTGATGAGCCTTATCCTCTAGCTCTGAGATTTTTTTCTTCTCTTTATTTGAATCTGTTATTGACACGTTCTTTTGCATCTTTTAAGTTTCCTGGTTGATTCCTTTGATTCCTTTCTAATTTCTTCATGTCTTTTGTTCATTATTTGGGTCAGTTTTTGGATTTCCTTTTGGTTGTTTTCCACTTTATTTTCAGTTCCCTTCATTTTTTTTTTTTTTTTTTTTTGCCATCCAAAGTTTAAATTCTCTTCTGTCAGTTTCATAATATTTTCATAGGTGAAATCCTATGTGGTAGCTACCTGGTGATCTTTTGGAGCAGTTGATGTTTTGTGTTTTTATTATGTTGCCAGAATTTTTCTGTTGATTCCTGTGCATGTGTAGTTTCTTGTTGTTCACTTCCTTCCCCTAGTTTTCCTGCTTGTTTTTAATTCACCTTTTCTTTGTGTTTGGGTTTTGAAGTGTCCTTTTGGTATACAGCCTAAAGGAAGAGACAAGAACCAAAAGGGGAGAAAAGAAAGAAAAAATTGAAAAAAGGAGGAGAAGAAAGACAGAAAGAGACAGGAGTAATAGTTATGTTTGACAGTGTGGTTTGCCCCACTTTCTCAATTCCAGGAATCAAGGTGGCTGAGTTGGATGGTTCGCTTCACGTTAGGCGCTGTTTCCAAGCCTAAGCAAAAGCAAGGTCCTACCTCCACCAAATACAGAAAAAAATCAGTATGTTTCAGTGGGGCTCTACCAGTGTCATTCTCCCAACGATCAAAGCTTGACATCTTAGACCATGGGCTTATGGCCTCTTTGATCCAGGCCAGTGCCATTGCTTCTTAGCTCTGGCCTCAAAGTGAGGCTCTTTCCCATAAAGAGAATATAGGTTGAAAAAATAATAAAACATATCAGAACACAATAATAACAAATTTAGATAAAGAAAATTAAAGATAAAATTGTATATGATACAAAAAAGGGATATCTTAGTTGTTTGAGAATTTTTTGTGATGAGGATGAAATTAGAAAAATCTCTATGTGCTCAGTGCCTGTAGCACAATGGTCAGCCATATACACGGAAGGCTGGAGGGTGTAAACCTGGCCCAGGCTAGCTAAACAACAATGACAACTGCCACAAAAAATGGCCAGGCATTGTGGTGGGTGCCTGTAGTCCCAGCTACTTGGGAGGCTGAAGCAAAAGAATCACTTACACCCAAGAGTTTGAGGTTGCTATCAGCTTTGATGACACAACACTCTACCGAGGATGACATAGTAAGTTTCAAGAAAAAAAAAGAATAATCGGGCAACGCCTGTGGCTCACGGGAATAGGGCCCCATAGGCTGAAGGTGGCCACTTCAAGCCCAGCCCCAGCCAAAAACTGCAAAATAATAAAAGAATGCTCTATGAAAAGAGAAAAAAAAATAGAGAAATAGAAAAGAAAGAATAAAATCGGCAGAAGCACCTTAACAAAAATGGAACCCTGATTATTGGAGAAAGTAAAAAGGAAAAATTAAAATACAACAAAACATAATGAACAGAGCTAAGGCAAAAAAATTGGTAAAAAAATTTATTATTATAATAAATTTCCAGGACATCAGGCGGTGTTTCAAAAAAGAAAGGAGAAAAGAGAAAATAGTTTTATAATGTTATATATTGCCTGGATAGCAGGTGACACTCTGGGGTTAGGAGTCTCAAAACATGCACTGTAATTGTGCTGTATAGGATGGAGTTCGGAAGCCACCATCTAGTTGCATATCTAGGCACTATCTAGTCCCATTTTCCTGATTTATTTTTCCTCAGTCAGAGCTTGGTCCCTTCACCAGCATTCAACCCTAGTTGGATTGGGAGCCTGAAGCTCTTTCCAGATTATGTAGAGATATGCCCTGACCTTCCAAACAGTGCCGCTTGGCCACATGGTGACTTTCCAGGGGGAGCAGGAGTCTCCCAGCCTACTCCAAGCGTGGCTGCCCTACCTCAGCAGGCATACAAGAGCCAGAAGTACAGTAGGACTCTATGGGTTGTTCCTCCCTGAAGCTCCTGTCACAGTGGCTGTGTTCAAACCAATGAGAGCTCATCCCTGTCCAGTGGTTTAATCATAGCCATGGAGCGCTGTTCAAGGTCACTTTATTGCTTAAACCTTCCCAAGGCCGCTCAAAGAGAGCCATCACAGCCAAAAATAAATAAATAAATAAAAACCAGTAGGACAGGTCCCTGTTTACAGCTCTCTTGCCGATGGCCTGCTGGCCTCTACTTGTACCTAGGCACTTACCTTCTCTGCCAGTCTTCCACTACTCAGTCAAGGAATGTCACAAAATTCTGATGGCTTAACATCTTTGCTCTCATATACAAGGTTGGAGACTTAACTTTGTGAACTCATCCTAGTAAAAGTACTACATACATCTTTGCCTGATTATCAGTGTGGTCACCTTCAAAGTACTCCTCTTGGAAAGCTATGCATCTAGGACAGCCTTTAAAGCAAATTTGTATATCTTTTTCTGGAATGGCCATTAGAGCTGTTGTTGTGTTATACTTGATGTCCTGAATGTCATCAAAATGTCTTCTTTTCAGTATTTCCTTTGTCTTTGGGTAAAGAAGAAGGCACTGGGTGCCTAGATCAGGTGAGTAGGGAAGGTGTTCCAATAAGGCTTGTTTACTGGCTAAAATATTCCTCACATACTGTGGCATGTGAGTTGTCATGATGCAAGAGTCATGAATTGTTGGCCAAGATTTTCAGTTAAGATTTTCCTGTTTTTTCTATTGGTCTGCAAAGCTCCTCATAGTAACCCACTGATTTTGATTCACAATTCAGTGAATTTTGCAATGTTTCCATTATTTCTGCTTGTTAGTGACCTCTCTTCATCAGTGTACCCTCAGAAAAACCTTTAAGCCATTTGTACACTGCCATTTTGTTCTCCATAAATTTGGACTAACATGTCCCAGATTTCACTTCCACTCTTGCCAAGATTAAAAGAAATTTACAAATGTTTGTTGGTCCTCTGCTTTAAGGTCCAATATTCTATAGGCAGCACAGAAAAATCACAACAATAATAAGGAACAACACTCAGCAAGACATATGACAGCGCTAACACAGCTATGAGAGAGACACTGATATGACAACATTCTGAAACCTAGCAAGTTGTTTGTATAGTGCTGTCAACCTAAGTGCATGGTGGCAAGTTCTCAAACTAGATAACAAACTACAGACCCACTTTCAGAACTCTCAGTATTGTCTCTTTTTTATTTTTATCATGTTGGTTAGGATTATAAGTATCACATAGGTGCTTTAATTTTTATTTATGTGATTACTTTTAAGATTGAATACTTTTTCATGTGTCAGTCAGTTTGACCTTCCTGTGTATGAACTACTGATGTTGGTTATTGATCTGTAGGGTTTTTTTTTAAGCATTAGATGCCTTTGTAGATTTTATTTATTTATACACACACACACACACACACACACACGGATGGATGGATGGATAGATAGATAGATATAACAACTATTTTCACCCATCCTGCTGCTTTGTATTGTTTTATATTTTTTTCCTTTCCTTTGTTTCTTTTTGATAAATTATTCCTTGAAGGTAGTGATTTTTGTCTGGTATATATTGTAATACCTGTAGTATTTGTTGAAAGAATGAATGAGCAGCTGAGAGACCAGGAGGAGGCAGGAAGTAAGGCACTTGCCCACATTAAGTGTTAAAATTGCAAAGATGGCCAGGTGTGGTAGCTCTCACCTATAACCCTAGCACTCTCAGAGGCTATAGCGGGTGGATTGCTTGAGCTCTAAAATTTAAGACCATCCTATGAGCCAAACCACGTCTCTACCAAAAGTAGAAAAATTATCCAGGCGTGGTGTTAGACACCTGTAGTTCTAGCTACTTAGCAGGCTGGGGCAAGAGGATTGCTTGAACCCAAAAGTTTGAGGTTCCTGTGGTCTGTGACACCATGACACTCTAGCCATGGCAGCAGAGTGAGACTCTGTCTCAAAGAATGAAAAATAAATAAAAATAGGCTGGGTGCCATGGCTCACGCTTGTAATAATACTCTGGGAGACCAGGGCAGGTAGATCACCTGAGCTCTGGAGATTGGGTCCAGCCTGAGCAAGAATGAAACCCTATCTGTACTTAAAGTAGAAAAACTGAGGCATGAGGATGTCTTGAGTCCAAGAATTTGAGGTTACTATGAGGTATTATAACATGTCACTATACCTATAGCAACAGAGTGAGACTCTGTCTCAAAAAAGAATGAATTGATGAATGAATGAATGAATGAATAAAAAAATTGCAATGAAAATCTTATACAACCTCTCCAAATTATTTCCAGCTTATCTTTTTCCCCGCTGTATTGTTGCTTGAAGTCTCCAGCATCCACACAAACTAAGCTTTGCCTGATGCTTAGTTAAGTTCAAGTATGGCAGATTTTCAGAAGGTTTATGCAAAGGTATAATACATTGTCATCATTTTGGAGGCTGGTGTTGATGCTGAAAGTGGGTTCCAATGTTCAGAAGAGCTATAGGTTATTGGAGAAAATGAGAGGCTCAGGACCTTCTGACCCATAGGCCTTTACAACCCAACACACTTGTGGGAATTCTACCACTAGAGGGGCAAAGAGCCCAGTGCGGGGCACCTTCCCATCACCAAGTGTGAGGCTGGGCTGGGCAGGCAGCACCAAGAGGTAATGGTCATCACCCAAAATATTGACGAGCTACGTGACAAAGTTGGCATGAGGAACCTTCCAGAAATCCATGGTAGCTTATATCAAACTCGATGTACCTCTTGTGGAGTTGTGACTGAGAATTATAAGAGTCCAACTTGTCCAGCTTTATCAAGAAAAGGTTTTATAGACCCTGAATCTCAAGTTGCTATAATCTAGCTGAGAAATTTTCCTGGTGTGAAGAGGTGGGGTGCAGGGGTTTTCTGTAACCTCATGTCATGTGATTTGGAGGAGGTTGGTAAAGAGCTCACCCTCTATGACATATGTCTGTAGGTGGGCACTTCCTTTGTGGTGTGCCTGGCCACCATGTTTGCCCTCAGATGTCTACTAGGAGAGTGTAGTTGCCAATTTTAATAGGGAGTTTACCCCAGCCAAGAAGAGATTTTGGTTAGATTTCCAAGAACCCTGTGGTACTACTCTACCTAAAGCCCTTGTACATCATGAAAATGAAACTGTTTCTTAAATGTCCTAGGAAGGAGAAATTATAGTATATCTAAGAACTAGACCACAGATAGAAAAGAAACTGTCCTGAGGGTAGTGAGTGAAATATTGGATGATCTAAAAATATTCTCTGATTACCCGGTAGGACTCCAACCTGTTGGCAAATGTGTTAGAAGTGCCGGGAATAAAGAAATCAGAGGCCTGTGAAGTAAATTTGGGCTATGTGATTTGAACTGAAACATAAGATACCTTTGATGAATTTTGTTGCTTAGTTGGAGGGAACAGATTTTATAATTAAATTGTCTAAAAGTTATTTAAAAAAAAAAAACAAATGAATATAAGTTTTTAATTTTTAAGTCTACTCAAATTTAAGTGTGAGAAGTTTTTTGGTTCTTTACTATAACATAATGATATCATTAACATATATCAAGCATCGTTTTACAGAAGACTCATTTTCTGGGTTCTCTATTCTGGCAGTTGGTCTATTAGATTTAAAAGTTTATTGACTAGGAACTTAAATGGCTTTTACATTTTCATATATATTTTATTATTTGTTAAATTTCATCAGTAAACTTTTTTGTGGGAAAATCTTGCATTGTAGGATATTTAGCAGCATCCCTGCCTTGTACCACTAAGTGCCCTCTATCATTGCCTTCATTGTTTATGTAAAAGGTGGTTGACAAGGAAGGACAAAGTGGTTGAACAACTACTGCTATACATAAATAGGGGATGAGTATGCTTTCTGGGTAAAATCAGTTCTTCCAATTAATGATCATTGTATAAATCTCTCCACTTAACTTAGGTCTTTCCTGCCACATGCACTATTTTCTAGTATTTGGGAGTGTATGTGAAAAAGTCTTACACATATATTAAATTTATTTATACATTTTTAACATTTACAAAAAACTCCTTATTAAGTTGTGGATTTTTAAAGTAGACATTATTTTTTAGAACAGTTTTAGGTTTGTAGTAAAATACAGCTACCATTGGTCTTTTAATGTTGAATTTACTTACATTACTGAAATAAATTCAACTTGTTCCTGATGTTTTTTTTTTTTTTTGAGACAGAGCCTCAAGCTATCAACCTGGACAGAGCGCTGTGGCATCACAGCTCACAGCAACCTCCAACTCCTGGGCTCAAGCGAGTCTCCTGTCTCTGCCTCCCAAGTAACTGGGAATACAGGAGCCCGCCACAGCGCCTGGCCATTTTTTGGTTGCAGCCATTATTGTTGCTTGGCGGGTCCGGGGGCTGGATTCGAACCCGCCAGCTCAGGTGTACGTGGCTAGTGCCTTAGCCCGTTGAGCCACAGGCGCCGAGCCAGAAATGTGCACTTTGAAGATACCCTATTTGTTCAGATCTACAGCCAGGTTTGGGGACTGCTGCATAGTTTCTATAAGCCTTCTAGGTGGGCAGCAGCTGAAATTGGTTCTCTGCGAAGCCCCAGGGCAGGGCAGGGCTAGAAAGGCCCCCATAAGCAACACAGGGAGTGGAAGGCTGAGTCCAGCCTCCTGAACTGGAGGCAGTAACTTCTACCTTCCTCTCCAGAGCACACGCTAATCGTGGCCCAATACAGCTGTGACTCATGCATATGTGACCAGCCTTGGTGTGACTCCAAGGAAATGGAGCTATAGCTGGGGGACCCTGCCATGCCGCACCTCAGCTCAGTTCTCCACGACACCCTGGTGAGCCTATGCCAGTTTGCTGGGTCCCAGAGGGGGTCCAAAGTGCTTCTCTTCCTGTTAGTGCCATAGGAGTCTGCAGAGACTGCGGGGAGAATGTGGCCGCCTTCATAGAGGCCTTCTCTCCTCGCCCTCGCGTGGGCTCTTGGAGACTCAGGAGGATGTCCTCACAGGGGTTGCAAGAGAACCTGCCCTCCCACCAGGACCAGCAATACCCAAAGAAGCTGCAGCAGGACTCCATGGGCAGGGCCGTTTCCTCTTCCAGAAATGTGTGAGCAGCAGCAAGCTACGTTAAGCCCTGCCGAGGGTTTGTACTTTACGGTGACTGGGAAAGGTCGCCCAGCAGCTCCAGCTGGGTGTCTGTGAGGAAGCCATCCTGGACAGCTAAGCTCCACACTGCTGCCTCCCAGATCTGCAGCTGCCATTCTGCAGAGTGGTGGTCAGCCCTGGTCCTGTTCCCCGCCTGCCTGAGGCCCCTCTGGCAGCTCTGGTGGGTCTCTTCACCATGGTCCCCCACTTTCTCCTATCCACTCTTAACTGCTCCTACAGTGACCTGAAAATAAAACTGATCAGTCCCTTCTGCTCCTGGTCATCTAGTGGAGGAAATCCTCAACTGGAAAAAGAAAGATAACTTCCCTTTCTTCCCCGAGAGTTCTTCTCCAGCCTTCCTTCCCATCTGCCTATGTTCTTCTGAGGATATGTCGTGGCCTCGGCCTGCCGTGGGTCCTCTTCTCAAATAGGCAGACAGGAAAACAGTGATAACAGATGCAAATGTCTACTGGATGGTTCCGAAATGTTCTAGATGCTTTACTCACATTACCCTATTTCCTTCTCAAAATGACTCAGCAGATGTGTCTCCTCCACAGACCAGAAAACCGATGAACACAGAGCTAGTGGATTTGGTGCTGGGTTCAAGGCAGCCTCCTAGGCCGAGAACCAGCAACGGCCGGCTCTCGAGTGATGGCTGGAGAGGGGGGCAGAATGAGAGAATGCAGGGCAGCACCTGCATTCCTGCACTGGTGTGGCATTCCCAGGGCAAGTGGGATCTTACCAAGGAATGGGGAAGGGTCCTGGGTGCCTGAGCAGTGGGGCCCAGAAAGTGCGAGGACAGAGCGGCAGGTAAACCCGTGAGTGGGTCAACAACTCAGAGCAGCAGGCAGAGGCTCAGACTCCGCTGACAAGAGATGATGCTGCACCTCATTTGCTGTGCAACATTTGTGTAATTAGACACATTTGGTGCCAGCAAGAAGGAGCAGGCTATAACACGGGCTTGATGGATCAGGGTGCTCCAATGGGCTCTGACCACATTAATCACAGAAGCCAGAGCCATGGGGCTGTTTTTCTCTAGGCTTTGTCCTGGTTCCCAGCTGAGGCACTGTGAGTAAAGGAGGTAAGGGGTGGGCTTTCTGGCCTGAATAGGAACGGACTGTCTCAAGGATAATGTGAAGCTGCTGAAGTCCACTCCAGCTGGATTGGGGGGTGGGGGGGACTCTGGGAACACTGTGCTACTGCCCATCATGGGGCTTTAACCAGCCTAGTCCCTCCTTGGCTGGGGAGGGGATGTGCACCCAGGAGCCTGGTCCCTTTAGCTGCTCACCTTGCAGGGTGGCGGTCCTTGTGCCTCTCTGGGCCTCAGTGTCTCCATCTGCTGGATGAAACTCAGACAGGACAACCAGGAGGATGAACTAATAAAGCACACCAGGCTCCAGGCTGCACCCACCCTGCACATCCCTGGGCAGATTACAGGCAGTCCCCAAGCTACAAACATCCAAACGACCTGCGACTTACTCTTACGAAAGGGGGCTATAACAGGTAATAGGTAAGTGGACCTGTTCCAACTTACATACAAATTCAACTTAAGAACAAACTTACAGAACCTATCTTGTTTATAATCCAAAGACTTCCTACACTGACATGCTTTATTACATTGTATTGGGGGATGCCAGACACCCCACTGGGACTTGGTGATGACAGCTGACCTGGATAATGACCCCTAAAAAGTCCACATCCTAATCCCTGGAACTTAAAAATGTTATCTTCAGTGGGAAAAAAGGAATTTGTAGATGTGATTACATTAAAGATCTTGGGATGGGGAGACAAGCCTGGTTGTCCAGGAGGGCCCTGAAACCAATCACACACATATGTCCAGGAGACAGGCAGATAGAAAAAGCTACCATGGATGAGGAAGGTGCTGTGAGGGCAGAAGCATGAGAGGAAAGGTGTGGTGGTGTGAGGTTGGGGCTGTAAGCCAAGGAATGCAGGCGGCTTCCCAAAACTAGAAAGGTCTAATGAAAAGATTCTCTCCTGGGGCCCCCAGAAGTCACCAGCCCTGCCAACACCTTGGCCTCAGCTCCATAAGACCTACTTTAGATTTCCAGGCCTCCAGAAGTATATAAGAATAAATCTGTACTATTTTAAGCCACTAAGGTTGCAGCAATTTGTGACAGAAGCAAATGAAATGAGCACACTGCCTTTCAGGTGAGAGTTGAGCGCCCGGTGAGGGGTGAGGCTGTCTCACAGGCTGCTGGCATCCACAGCCCACTCCCTACATGCTCTGCACACCCCATCCCTCACTGGCCAGGAGGGAAGCAGGCCCAACCCAGGGCTTGTGAATGGCACAGGCTGGGAGCGACTCAGGCCACTTCTGGGCCCAGGGCTCCCCATCAGCCCGGAGAGGGGTGGCCCTGAGAGGTCCCCTCGGTCAGTGGTAGGCCTCTGGTTACATCTGGAGCTCTCCAGCCTAAGTCTGCAGGAGCATCACCTGGATGGTGTGTCAAATACAGACAGTGGCCCACTCCCAGAGTTTCTGACTCAGCTGTCTGGATGGTACCTGAGGACCTACATTATTCCAAACAGGCTCCTTGGAATGCTGATGCTACTAGGCCAGAGATTCTGGGAATCTGTGAGCTAGGGGCAGTGCCTTAAGAAAGGGCTGTATGTACTGCCAGGAAGGGATCAGCTGGACCTCACAGAGGGACTTGTGGTTCCTACTTATACCCTAAGAAAAGGGCCAAAAGGCCTGGGCCAAGGGGACCCTAATTTGAATCCTACTCCCTAACTGGGTGACCCTGAGGATTAGTAATCTAACCTCTTAGTACTGCCTTAGTTTTTCCATCTATAATATGGGGGATAAAAAGAAAAACAATTAAAAAAAATTATAATATGGAGAAGACACAAAATGATTGTCTCCTGGGGTTGTTGAGGAGATTGAATGACAGGAAAACATGTGATGTGCTCACGGCAGGGCCGCATCACAAGGTCAGTTACAGTGAGGAACAGTAGCATCAATGCTGGGGTCCTCTCACACTTCTGGTATTGCCCCTAGCTAGGTGTGTAGGGAGTTGTCAGCCAGGACATACACCTGCAAAAGGCCACACCTGTGTGGATTCTCTCTGCACGGAGCTCTCAGCATTCCCCACACCTCCTGACCAGCACTGACAGCTAGTACAGGCCATCACTGTGAGGCAGGTCTGCTGGGTCCAGGATCCGTGTCACTGAGTCAACCAAACAAATGTTATAAACAGGAAATTAGGAGCACCAAACACAGACTGAGCTCCCCTGATATTCCTGGGATTCTCAGATGACATCAACTGAGCAATTTGGGGGTGGCCTAATGAATTCCAAACATGTGCACCTGGCAGAGGCTGCCAGCCTGCTGTCTCGGCCACCTGCAGGTAGAGGACTCTGCAAGTGAGTAGAGGACTCTGCAAGTGGGTAGAGGACCCTGCAAGTGGGTAGAGGACTCTGCAAGTGACTAGAGGACTCTGCAAGTGGGTAGAGGACCCTGCAAGTGGGTAGAGGACTCTGCAAGTGGGTAGAGGACCCTGCAAGTGGATAGAGGACCCTACAAGTGGGTAGAGGACCCTGCAAGTGACTAGAGGACCCTGCAAGTGGGTAGAAGACTCTGCAAGTGACTAGAGGACCCTGCAAGTGGATAGAGGACCTTGCAAGTGGGTAGAGGACCCTGCAAGTGGGTAGAGGACTCTGCAAGTGAGCAGAGGGCAAACACCATCCCATCATCCTCCAGGCAGACCTAAGGCTGCTGTAGCACATCCTACTCACATGAGAACCAGGTGCCCGCAGTGAAATAAAATGAAAAGTTACCAACATGTCAAAGGACACAGAAGACAACTCAAACGGACTACCAATGGCCATATCTGGGACAGTTTTAACAACACAATGAGAGGTAATGACAATAGAGTATAACCTATAAGAGAACATGGATAACCATGCATCCCTGTGGACATCATTAAATAATCAGGAAACATGGGGAGGGCACAGCTCTTCCTTACAGTGGATTCCAAGCAAACGTGGACAGATGGAAATAGAAAATCTGCATTTGGCAAACATGTTGTTACTATTTCTTGCAAGAACCATCAATGGATGTTTAAGTTAGCATGTAAAAACATGATGAGAAATAGCACAGTACCAAATTCTCAAAGAATTACCCCATCAGATACTAATTAGCTACAAAAGGAGCAACGTTAAAGTGGAGGGGCCGGCAGACACCCCATGGGAGAGCAGTCAGCACTCCCTGCGCTGAGAAGCATGGACATCCCGCACCTCCCGACAGGATGCCTGGGAACGACATGATGGCACTTTCAGGCTGTTAGTCCCAAACTCCATCAACCAAATGTCATTACAAAGCAACATCAGGTAAATCTAAACCATTTTATACAGTAACTAGCCAGAAGTCTTTAAAACTATCAGAGTCACAGAAGACAGAGATTAAGGAACACTCTAAGATTAAAGATGATTAAGGCAGCATGACAATCAAATTTCAATGTGGGATCCAGAACTAGATCCTGAACCAGGAAAACAGAGACATTAGCAGACAACTGACCAAATTTAGGTAAGGTTTGTAGTCTAGTTAACAGCATTACATCCGTCTTTGTTAACACTGGAGGAGCTGGGTGAAGGTTATACAGGAGATCATTTATGACATTCACCACTGGTTTCGTACATCTGAAATCCTCTCAAAGTAAAACATTAAAAAGCAAAAACATATTTTTAAGAAGATAGTTAAAGTCTCAGGTTTGCTATGTCTTGGGGAGGAAATGGGTATCCTGGAACAGGACACTTCTCAGGCAAGATGCTTTCGGCACAATGAGAGCTCAGCAAGTGTCATTAGCTTCACTTGGGACAGGAGGTGGGAGGGGTGGCAGGGTCTGTCTCCAGCAGGTGGAGTGCAGGGAATGGGCTCTTGTCTCAGCAAACACCAACTGTGCACCTACCAGTGTCAGCTGCTGAAGATACAGAAACGAGAGGGAAACTCAAAGCCTGAAGGGAGGCAGGTGTGGAAACAGGTAATTCTGTGTGAATCTGGAGCAGAAGCCCCCACTCAGTGTGGGGGACCACAGTGCCACAGGAGGAGGTGGCTCCTCGGCTGAGGCAGGCTGCAGAGGTGAGGCACAGGGACAGCGGGCAGGTCTGTGTGTGCAGCAACCACAAGCAGCAGTTTGGTGTGGACAGAAGGGGGGCTGGTGGGCTGTGGGCATGAAGGTGCTGGGTCAGGAGGGGCCCTGGGCCAGCCAATCCTTCACAAAAGGTCCACTGGAGGCAGGAATGGGGAGCAGCAGAGGGTGGGGGGAAGGTAGAGAGGCCTCTCTCCCAGAAGGAGAATGGATGGGGCTGAGCCTCAGTCATAAAGACCAAGAAAACTGACACCTGCCATCGGCTGGGAGACCCTGGCTGGGAATGAAGTGGACAGAGTTGGTGGGAGGTGACACACTGGCAAACACGCCCTTCCTCCTGAGGGCTCAAAGCAGAGAAGGGAAAGGGACCCCCCCAAGCATCACTGTGAGCCGGTCCTAAGGGTGACGTTAGGCATAAGTAGTGTCAGCATAATTCAGAGCACCACTTTCACTGTCTCCAAAAGCTTGAACAAGGTCACCTTATAGAGCAGCGGTTCTCAACCTGTGGGCCGTGACCCACAGGAACTATATTAAAGGCTTGCAGCATTAGGAAGGTTGAGAACCACTGGTACAGAGGATCCTTAGGCATGGATGGATAAAAAGCCTCAAAGCAGGTCTGGCACACCATGGAAGCCTGAAGCCTTAGAAGTGGTGATGTGGGTAAGGAGGTGGGGTGGGAGGGCAGCTGGTGTCCATGTGCCACCCACACACATGCTCACGTGGAGTCCCACGTCTGTGCACTCAGAGGCAGCAGAGGTGTCTGTCCACTCAGGACACTGCAGATCAGGAACCCCGCCAAGACAGAGGAAATAGGGGTGGCCGAGGCCACCAGCCTGGCCTCCTGGTGACAGGAGGCCGCATGCTAGGAGCAGGGAGCAGAGGGCAGGACTTACCCGTGCACACCGTGGACAGAGTGAGGCTCGTAATGGTACCTTCCCTCCTGGTGTCGCATGTCAATCGGGAAGGGCGCATGGAATGGTGGCAAGAGGTGCTGTGGCACTGCGGAGGGGGAGAGAGAAACAGGACTTCACAAACTTTTCCCCTCCCTCAAAAAGCAATTTTCAAAGTGCTTTAAAGCTCAATGAATTTCACAGCAAGAGCAGGACGAGGGGCTCCACGATGCCCGTGCTATCACACACCCACGAAGAGGGATGAATAAATAATCAAAGTCGGCCTGAGAATCCTACATCTTCCACATAAAAGATCCCCAACTGCGCTCTTGACAAAGACAAGCAGCTAAGCACTCTTTGAACTCAGGGAGATTACAGGCAGGGCTACGAATCTGGGCTCAGACGCAAATCAGGGCTGACAGAGCGACAGGTTTCAACTCCGCCAGCTTCTGCCCATCCTGGCCTTGGCTGTGTGTGGTTCCAGCAGCACCAGGCTGTGGCATCAGGATGCTGCAGTGCACAGGCTGGAAAGATTTACCTGGAACCATCTGCAAAGGCAGGGCCCACTCTGATGGCGCAGCCAGCCTCAGAAGGCCAAATCCCCCCACGCTGCCTGTCCCATCTTGTTGGCAATCTCAAGCGGACTTCTATGAAGATGGGCTGATTCTTAATCAGTTCTTAATATTAATTACTGACCCCACCAGTGTTGGCGGGTGCCCCCAGGATTCCAAACCCCAACACGTGAGCATCAGTTTCCAGAGCTGACTCAGCCTCCTGTCTGAACTTGGCCTGCCCTCAACAAATCATCATGATAATTGTGGGATGCTCTTTGTTTATTAAAAAAAAATTCCTAGGTACCCTGGAGGCAAACGTAATTACAGGCTTTAGGAAAACAAGGCTCTTAAAAAGTAGGGAAAAGGGTTAAACAGTGGAGATTTCTCAGCTAACCTTCCAGTCTGAAGGCCACAGGCCAGCGGGAAGGAAGGTTGAGTCTGGATTTCTGAATAATTTAAAGAAGTTTGAAGGGATTTGTTTTACATATGTATAGGTCAGCTGACTGCTAGGGCTACCATAACAAAAATGCATGAAAATGATGTTCTGTCTCTGTGCAAACAGATTCCAACACGGTACTATAAATACTATGCATTCTTTTTTTTTCTTTATTGTGGTAAACACAGAAAACACAGAAAATTTACTACTTTAACCACTTTTACACGCATAGCTGAGCAGGATTAAGTACATTCACCTGGTACAACCATCACAACAGCCTTCTCCAGAACTGAAACTCTGCACCAATTAAACACTAACTCCCCGTTCCCCCTCAAAACTCTCCCCTGGCAACCACCTTTCTACCTGTGTCTCTATGAATTTCCTATTCTAGGTATTTCACACAAGTAGGAGCATGTAATATTTGTCCTTTTTGTGACTGGCTTATTTTACACAGCATAACATCCTCACAGTTCATCCAGGTAGCACGTGTCAGAATTGCCTTTCTTTTTAAGACTGAAGAGTACCCATTCTTTGTGTGTATATATCACATCATATTTGTCCACTCATCTGGCAATGGACACCTGTGTTGAAACAATGGATTTTTAATGGGAGAAAACTTTTCTCCTGAAATCTTATCTTTAATGATTCCATAATAACAGTAGCACCTTCCATGGGGACTGAGCAAAAAGAAAGCAAATTGTCTCACCCTGTGTTACTCAAAACGCCTAACTCTGAATCAAAGAGGAACTGACCACAGACACAACAGTGGGGGGCACATGGGTCAGGCCTCTGGCCCAGCTCTCACTTCCAGAGCCACTGACTACTGGGAAAACCACCTGCTCCCCGAGGCCCTGTCCCTGAACAGGGGAGCCCGTGTATGTGGCTATGGCTCAGCAGCTGTGACAGGACCACCAGGTGCTCTGGAAGCCGGTGGCCTCTAGGGTTCAGAGACCACTCACCAGCTGTCTGACTTTGAGCAAGTTTCTTGACCTCTGTGAGTCTCTGTCTGTTCATCTGAAAATGGATAACAAGGCTTGGCGCCTGTGGCTCAAGGGCTAAGGCGCCAGCCACATACACCTGAGCTGGCAGGTTGGAATCCAGCCCCGGCCTGCCAAAGAACAATGACGGCTACAACCAAAAAATAGCTAGGCTTTGTGGCGGGCGCCTGTAGTCCCAGCTGCTTAGGAGGCTGAGGCAGGAGAATCACTTGAGCCCAGGAGTTGGAGGTTGCTGTGAGCTGTGAAGCCACAGCACACAGCACTCTACCCAGGGCGACAAACCCTGCCTGTCTCAAAAAAAAAAAACAAAAAAAAAAAAAGAAAGGAAGGAAGAAAGAAAAGAAAAAAGAAAATGGATAACGAGCTACCTACATGGCTGCTATGGAGATATTAAAAGTTCACATAGAGATGCAAGTAGGAAGCACTCAGCCAGTCTTATTATTGGTGGTGACTTACAGACCTGGGAAAACTGTGCTTTCCTAAACCCCCAGCGGACAGCAGGGAAATTGGGTTCACTTTCCCAAATGTGTAGGAAAGGGGTGTTTTTAAAAAATGACCAGGCAGACTCGATTGCAGGATTGCTACCAACATTAAAATGGTTTGTTTCTGTGCAGTTTTGAATATTTCCTTGCATATTAACAAACTCCTTAAAGCAACTGTGCCCATTTCACAGATGAGAAAATAGATAGAGGCCAATGGTGATTTAGGCCTTGCCCAAAGTCACAGCACTGAAAAATGACAGAGCCAAAAGAATTCAAGGCTAGGGATGGCTGGCCCCACATCCAGCCCAAATGAATCCTGTCCCTGCCATTTTATGTACTGTAGTAACAAACTCACTGTGCTATGAGGCTTAAATACCAACTCCCAGGTCCTCACAGCAAGCTTGAAGCTGCATTTGCTCATTTGAAATGGATAACTTGCTACCTGAATGGTTGCTGCGAAGATTTAAATGCTCCTGGGTCAGTACCCGGGCAGTGCTTGGCCTCCACCCTCCCCGGGGTTTACAATGAGCAATTTGTCCCAAGCCCTAATGGATGGTAAATTTAGTGTTATTATGAACTTGGGGGACTTCAAACATTAGTGATCACTGCTGTCTCCAGCAGTAAGACTGGCTCTGACCTGCACAGGCTCCAGGCTGAGCACCCCAGGAAGCAGCCTGAATGCTGGCTCTTCCCATGGGCCATCCCCCAGCGCCCTGGGCTTTTTTATGGAGGCAGAGGAGGTGGCCCTAATGCTGTCAAAGCACAGGCCTCCCCCACACCCACCCCACATCTGTGAGCTGAGATACTCTTAGGATTCACAACTCATGCAACTTCAGCCAGGTTTAAAGATAGCTTGAGCTTTGGAGTTTACCAGGCAAACCCGAGGTGGAGGCAACATGAGGCTGCCTATGCTGCCCCACAAAACCAAGCTTTGCATGGGGGTTTGCATCGTGTGTGGTGCATGTGGACAGATGTGCATGTGGGGTAAGCGCATGTGGTGTGTCTGTACAGCACGTGGTGTGTGTACACATGTGTAGTGTGGGCTCGGTGCTTGTGGCTCAACAGGCTATGGCGCCAGCCACGTACACCTGAGCTGGCGGGTTCGAATCCAACCCCAGGGCCCGCCAAACAACATGACGGCTGCAACCAAAAAATGGCTGGGCATTGTGGCGGGCGCCTGTAGTCCCAGCTACTTGGGAGGCAGAGGCAAGAGACTCGCTTGAGCCCAGGCATTGGAGGTTGCTGTGAGCTGGGATGCCACGGCACTCTATCCAGGGTGACAGCTTGAGGCTCTGTCTCAAACAAACAAACAAACATGTGTAGTGTGTGTGTGCTGTGTGGTTTATGTGTGTGTGCGTGTGTTGTATATGAGGGCATGTATATGTGTGGTGTGTGTAGCATGTTGTATATGTGGTATATATGCTTGTGTGTATGTATTAACATATGTACACATGTGTTATATATGCAGTATGTGGTTATATCTGTATGTGCAGTGTGTGAGTATGAGCTGTATGTGTATGTGTGTTGTAAGTGTGTACATGTGTATGTGATGCAATGCAGTGATGTCGGCATGAAGATTAACTAGGGGACAGCAGAGGGCCGAGTGCTGGTGGAGAGAGACAGAGCACGTCCTTCAGACTGTGCAGACTACGGGAAGGACCTTGGGATTTGTTTCAGAATAACTTGGGAGCCTCTGAGAGGTCCTCAGCGGTGGTGTGGGACAGTGGCACACATCCTCCAGGAATCCCAGACTGGCCCTGTCACTAGGGGGCCACAGGACTTGGGAGAAATTATGTCCCCTCCCTGGGTCTCATAAGACTCTTCCCTACAGCAGGGATTACAGGAGCTCAGAGGGCCCCTCTTACCAGCACAATGCTGCTGTCTGTGAATGGTCACAGGCTTGGCAGGAAATGGACCATGCTAATTCCAGCCAGACACCCAGAGGCTTCGGGAGCTTGGGGCACAGGTGCCAGTTCACCTTTTTTAGTATGTCTAACTCACTGGCCCTGAGGCCCTTCTAACTCCACTCAGCCCTCCAGGTGCAGTGCCTGTGCCCAGGTGTAGCGGGGTGACACCAACACATAACCACACACAAGGCTTCCCCTCTGGAAGACTGACCCTGACTCCTCGGAGGTCCTGGGATCCTCTGAGACCAGCATGGTCATCCCCACATGACCTGATGAAAACCTTTGCTCAGAGCTGAGGAGGAGGAAATTCCACTCCCAAACTCCTGCAAGAAATCACTCCATCCAGAGGCCTCAGAAGCACCCGAGGGGCATGCAGACAGACAGAAGAACACAAGGTGCCTTCCTGTGACACACCAAATGAGACCCCTGCACATATTGTTCTCATTGTGGGCTCTTTTGTTTAAAAAAAAAAAAGCCAAACTAAATCATATCCTTCCGGCAGAGGGAGAAACACACACACGCCCATCTCATATGCCATTTCAAAGAAATGACTCTTTTTAAGTTTCTGAGGAAGAAACTCTCAGATGGAAATTTTCGATGACTCTCCCCTCCCCCCGCCCCGGCCCCCGCCCAAATAAATGAACATTTGATTTGGTCCCACAAAGAAAGAGCAACAAGCTGAGACGCTGGGGATAGCACAGGGGTGACTATTTCCAGTAATCCTCCAGAGCTTTTCTGTGTTACAGCTCCCTGGCTGGCGGTGCTGGGGTGAGGGTGTCCAAGTGCCCTGGGTGTGATCACCCTGCAGTGTAAGTGAGCAGGGCACTGAAAGGGGGCAAGGAAAGCCCTTCCTTGGGAGCTCGGCCCAAGTCAATGCCCCAGTAGTAAGGATTGGTGAATTACTGGGGAGAGGGTAACAGTCCAACAGTTTAGACAAAGAGTTGGAGAACCTGGGTCATCGAAACATGACCGGGCAGCCCACATCAGCAGCCAGAGGAATTCTCCTAGGATGAAGTCATATGTTGCCACAACGTGGAGGCGCTGCCCTGTGGAGTGAGCTCCAAGAGAGGCCCCAGGGGCTGTCTCATGGTCAGAGGAACCAGCCAGGGTGATGTGATAGGGACACCCTGGCCCTCTGGGCTGCCCTGTCCCTAGGAATCAGCATGGTCTTCAGGTAGTGTGGCCTCTTCTAGCAAGACCGCAGGAGGGAATCAGCTGGAGGCATGTGGGCCGGGGTACACAGGGAGCTGAGGCCTGACCATGCACAGCCTAGCACAGAATTGCAAGGAGGCACAAACACACCACTGGGCAGCTCGAGGGCATCTGAAAAGGGGCCAATGGCCAGGTTGGGGCATGGATCCCCATCCTTCTTGGGCATCTATCTGACCCACGCCCTGGGGTTGCCATGCAGGAGGCCAGTCACTGGAAATCAAGGACATGAGCTTGGAGGCCTTTGGTTCGCCCTCAGCTCATGGCCTGTGGCCCTGGGACAGGGAAGCCCAGTGATGGTCAGCATTGCTGATGAGGGCTCCATGGCAGCTGGCTCCAATGCTGTGTGGTGTGAATCCCGGAGGGACAGCGATGGGCCCACAGAGAGAGAGGGGGGTTCCTATGGACCAGCCACTCAGCACACACCAGGCAGGACCTGTGTCTATCTACACGCCACATCCAGGTGACCACTGTGTGACCGTGCATGCCTGCCCAGCCTCCAGGCCAGCAGGTGCTATTGGGCACAGCTCTGGCAAATCTGGGGAAGGGCTCTGGGCTTCCAGTTTCTCTCTCATTATGGAAGGCTGTGCTTGGGATGCCCTAGTTAATGACATTTGTCATGCTCCTCTACCTTAGACTTCTGATGTCTTAAGTAATATGCGGTATAATTTCTTTTTTTTTTTTTTTTTTGAGACAGAGCCTCAAGCTGTCACCCTGGAAAGAGTGCTGTGGCATCACAGCTCACAGCAACCTCCAATTCCTGGGCTCAAGCGAGTCTCCTGCCTCTGCCTCCCAAGTAGCTGGGACTACAGGCGCCCACCACAACGCCCGGCCATTCTTTTGGTTGCAGCTGTCATTGTTGTTTGGTGGGCCCAGGCTGGATTCGAACCCACCAGCGCAGGTGTACGTGGCTGGTGCCTTAGCTTGTTGAGCCACAGGCGCCAAGCCGGTATAATTTCTTTAAACAAAATTTTTTTCTTAATAGCAAATTGACCTTGAGAAAGTTGAGAACAAATTCACACTGAAGTACAGATGGTTTACAGGTTGCTCTTCTCCTAATGGAAGCACCTAGGTACAAGAGATGCTCATGTCTTTGAGAAAGAAGGTGCTAGTGTGTGTGTGTGGGGGGGTGCAGCTGGAAGTGAGGTGTGACTTCACCGTCAGGCTGAAATCCGGCTTGCTCATGAAGTGCACATCAGTCAGTCAAATGACAGTCCCCCAAAAACTCTCTGTCCTCTTGTCTGAGGAGCCTGGATGGCAGCAGGAAGCATGTGAGCCGTGATTCCAGACAGATTCAAGTGTGAGCAGTTCTGTCATGTGCTAGCAAGGGACACGTGCTCTAAGCTTCAGTTCTGTCATCTGTAAAATGGGAATGACGTGCAGCCAACTGTTGGCTCCCGTAGAGGAGGAATTCAGTAAGTGGCAGTGCTCTTTCCCATCTCTCTAAACCTCGGAGCAGCCTAGCCAAGGCTTCTGGACTTAGGCAATGTCTGAGTACTGTGCTCGTGTGCTCTGGAGGCCGCTGAGACCATGAGGCACGAAGCCTGTCTACGGGGAGTACGCCTCTGTATAGACAGCTGTCAGAGCTGGAGAGCCTGACCCTATGCGACTCGCACAGGTCCTCACAGCGCAGACTGCCACATGACCTGGGAAGCAGGGAAGAGAGATTTCCATGGAAACTGGAGAAACCAGGAAGGCTCCCTGGAAGAGGGGACTTTGGAGCTGGGTCCTGAAGGGTCAGGACTCAGAGAGCCAGAGGAAAGGGAAGATGACAGGCTCTTCAGGCTTGGGGCCAGGTTTTTGGCCTGAGACTGAGCTGTGTGAAGCGTGAGCCCTGGTGTAAACCATGTGGTCTCTCCTGTACCCACAGGATTAGAAGCATCTCTTCCTGGGGTCCACCAGGGGAACAACTGATAGAGTGTACACAGTAGGAGCCACATTATGGAGCATCCACTAGCCCTGGCATCAGTGCTTCTCAGGCCATTGCTGGACCCCATCCCCAGAGTCCTGCTTCAGTGGGCCTGGGGCATTTCTGACATTCCCACAGTGCCCACGCTGCTGAAGACAGTTGGAGACCCACAGGCTCTTTTACATTTCCAGCAACCACCGCAGCACCAGAGTTCCCATGTAAGCATAGTGGGGGAGATCATTGCTCACACCCATGCCTAGCAGGCACAGCACTACCGAGAGAAACTCAGCATGCCATGGGGGTGACATTTGAATCCTGGTGACCATCAAGTTGTCCCATTTATCAAGGCTCCTGAGTAGTGACAGCAATTGGTCTAGGCAGTGTGTGGAATGCAGGCTTCAAAGGTATCCAGGAGTAGCTTTGTGATGCTATAAGAATGAAGGCACACTCCAGGCTGGGAGGCCTCGGTCCAATGTGAGACTGACAGTTCCAGGGACCAACCCTGGACTCAGATGACCCAGTGCTGTAGAGTGGGGACAAGTCAGTGGCCTAAGAATCTGAGCCAGCAGGCACTGAATGAGTATCAGAGTCAGGAAAGCCTCAGTCCCCAGGGCCTCATGCAAATGTGACGATGATTCTCAACAATCAGCCACAGGACAGGGCATTCCCAGAGGCCACGCCTGATGCCCAGCCACTGCCCCACAGGAAGCATCTATAAGAATGATATCCTGAATGGCCACTCCACTACATGCAATTAAAAAGTATTTCTGTCTCACTTGGGGGGACAAAAGAGGGGGCAATTAAAATCAGACAGGAAATTCCAACACTACAGCTGGCTATCATCCAGCCGGCTAAGGCTCTGGAGGCTCAAGCAGTCACAGCCTGGCAGGACCACGGCCTCTGCTGGGCCTGCCCACACACACTGTCCAACCCAGGCCGAGGTGTTACTTGACAAAATAGCTGCTGAGAAAGCGGCTGAGGCCAGCACAAGCCACTCCACTCTGGGCAGCATCCTGAAGCTGGTGTCCAGACCGGGGCGAGCAGGGACACAGCAGAGTGCACAGCCAAGGGCCAGGAGCGCGCTCCAGCCAAAGCTGTGGGGAACCCTTGCCATGCAGAAGCCTGGAAGTCGTAGGACTTGTCAGATGGTGGCCCTGGATAACAGGGAGACAGGCCATAGGAGACAGACTGGGACCAGCCCAGAGATGCCATACTGTCACAGTGGATGATACTGGCTCGACCACTGACTTACTTAACCTTAAACTATGCCTCAGTTTCCTCATCTGTAAATGAGGGAGACTGTGAGGTAAAGAGAGGCTAACGTGTCAAGGCTGCAGAGCTAGGATGCAGGAGGGTCCCAAAGTGCCAGTGTGGCCATCTCCAATGACCTCTCTGCTAGCAAGGGGTGGGAGACTGGGGTAAACTCCAGAGGGGCCCCCGAGAGACTTCTGTCATCACAAGGAAAGGGGTTGGCTGTCCACCTGTCTAGGTGGATGAGCGGGGTCCCTGACTAGAGAATTTCAGAGCCAGAAGAAACATTAGGCATGGTCAAGCTTGATTAAGGTAGAAAACTCTGTCTTGGCCATAAAATCTATTCCCAGAAAAGTAGTGTGCAGGGTCCCAAAATATATGACAGATTTGGAGCCCAGAGGACTATAGCTCCAAGAGTCCCTGGCACCTTGCAGAATGAAATTCAAAAAACAGGAATGCAGCCCTGGGGCCAGAGAAGAGGGTGAGCAGTGAGTTGGTACTGGGTCCTAGTGCCCCTTCCACCTGTTAGAGGCCGGGCCGGGCCAGGTGCCCTGAGACAGACTCGAGCATTCCCCTATGTCTTTCTGCTTCTTGACGAGCTCACTTCCACCTTGCACCAGCGATCTCCTCAGCTGGCAGCTTCAATGCTATCTGAGCTCAAAAAGCCCAACCTTTTGGCCAGGTGTGGTGGTTCACGCCTATAATTCTAGCATTCTGGAAAGCTGAGGCAGATGGCTTGCTTGAGCTCACGAGTTCGAGAACAGCCTGAGCAAAAGTGAGACTCCCCCTCTCTACTAAAAATAGAAAAACTGAGGCAGGAGGATCGCTTGAGCTCAAACGGGAGGTTGCTGTGAGCTATGATGCCATGGCACACTACCTAGGGCGACAGCTTGAGACTCTGTCTCAAAAAAAAAATTAAAAAGCCCAACCTTTTAAGAGGATACATATGCCACTCCTCTGCCTGGTCCCCCTAGGTCTCAAAGGTGTCACCTGCCCCTCTGCATGCTTTACCAGTGTCCAGCCCCTTTCCTGAAGAGTTTTGACCTTGCTGCATGCCCTGCTGAGAGTGCCAAGAGGCCCTGCTTTGCACTCTGCCATAGTTCACAAAGGGACAGTGAGGCCACCACATTTGGTGTCCACCAGGCACAAGTGGCAGTTTCCTGGGCTGAGCTAAGACACCCTAGGGTGCATTCTGCTGCAGAGTCTGCCAATCAATGACCTTTAAAACTGAGCAACGATTCAGCCTCCTGCAAATGAGCACTGGAGTGGCACTTACGGTCCTGCAATCAACAGGCTAATGGCAAACGTTCTTCCTCCCTGCATTGATGCAAGCCCTGAAGGACCACTTCCCAGGAGCCTCTTATCAGTCTGTCCCAATAATTATGTCACTTAAAGGGATCCTTTACTTTAAAACATTCTCTACCTTAATTTAGTGTCTTCTCTAGGTACCCAACCATCAAAGGCAGCTTGGCCAGCAGAAACACCACCCAGGCCACTGTAAATCTTCTAGTAGTCATATTATCAACAATACAACTTAACTGATCCACTACATCAAAAATACTATCACTTCCAGACGGAACTGGCATAAAATTATTAATGAGATTATGTTACATGCTTTTATTCTTGTATTCCTATTAGGTTTGCAAAACCTAGGATTTTTTTCACACTTACAGCACGGCTCAGTTTGGACCAGCCACATACAGGTCATGGCTACCCTGCTGGATAACTGGACCCTAACTCATCCTCAAGATTGACTTTGGACCACATATGTGATTCTGGTCTAGGTTAATAAAAGTTCCATTGACATATAAAATATGGTGATGAAATTTTCCCCAAACCTCAGTCCTTCCTCACTTCTGAATTTCAGTTTCCTGCAAACAAACTCCTGTTTGGTCACTTAAATTCGGTGATTAACAAATAATTATTATTTCTCCCTTCCTTCCATTCTTTTAACTCACAAGGCTCCCAGGTTGTAGGAGGGTTACTTGAGATGCTGTGGGTGAGCCAGTACCCTGCCGGGGGCAGTGTGTGCCCTGCCCCTCCACATCCTTGGCCCTGTCATATCAGAGTCCCTCAGTGGCACCTCCCTCAATTCCGCTTGGGTCACTGCCCACTGCCTTCCCAATAAACTGGGGCCATTCCCAAGCAAGGCAGTGGATGTGTGGATGCCTGAGATCTTTTGACAAATGAGAAGGTCCCCAGAAAACAAAGCCCATGCCATGGAGCAGGGCCTTGGAAAAATATCAGCCAAACTCCATTACCCTTCTAGAACCTGGGCTCCCGGATCCAATTAACTTAAAGATGGTTGGAATACATGCCATTCCCACCTCCCCTGCCACATCCGGGCCCAACAGTGCTACGGCCACTGATGCAAAGACCAGGGGTCCCGCAGCTAGCTGGAGGCCAGTCCATGAATCTGTGGGAAAAGCCTGCTCACCTGTTTTGTTGATAGAGAAACTGAGGAACAGAAAACATGGTCTGTGACCTAACCTGCTAGCCCTGAATAGTGTCCAGAATCTTGTTTCCTAGAATAAAATGGGGAGGGGAGAAAACACTCCAAAGGCTTCCTGACTTCAAAAAAACCTCTTGCAAAACAATATTTTGATGAGCTAAGTGTGTGAATGAAAAGCAGACGGAGTCTACTTCCTTTAAATAAACAGGGTTTAAAATCTAGGGGAAAACTCCCACACATAATGTGCTTCGGGGCTGGAGAAACCGGAGAGCAGCCTGGCCAGTTCCCTCATGTTGGAGGTGTTTGTGGGCAAAGGCCCTGCTCTGTGGGTGCAATCACACCCCAGTGAGGGGACCCAGAGGAGGGATCCAACTGCTTGACAGGCAGTCCTGTCACTGCCCACAGAAGGGAGTCAATGCCCTCGCTAGGCCCGGCCCCACTGACTGACGGCCTTGCACACTCCATCCCACCAAGTCCACATCCAGTCCCCACCCTTCCTGGAACCACCTCCCCTCCCTCAGTCCCTCCTGCCCCCAACAATGCTGGCTCATGAATGCCCTACTCCTGGAAGCTTCCTGGACTGTCTTCTTCCACCTCCATCCACACCGGGCAGAAGACACCCTTCCACATGGTGTCCTCAGAGCCGATGATAGCCCAGTATGGAACAGAGGAGATGAGGAATATATGCCCGGTGAATGAATGAATGAATGAATGAATGTTCTCACTACTGGAAAACAGACCCTGAGGATAACAAGGGCAGCCAGTAGCCCACCGAGGGAAGCCCCTGCTACGTGGGGTTCAGGTGGGACACAGAGCAGCACACGGGAGACCAGCTCCCGAAATGGTTCTCACGCAAACTGAGCGCACAGGGCTTCCCGCACACTGGCCCCTTCCTTGTTTGCCACATTTGTTAACCCCTTTAATCCTCACAGCAATTGACAAGGAGGCTATTCTTACCACTCTCCCCATTTTATACACAGTAAAGCATCACACCCATTCCTCAGATATTTCAGACACGTCTTTATGGGCAGGGTAGGGCATCCATTAGTTTGAAATATGAGGCCCAGGACTTCGGTGTGATCAGGGCCAAAGGTGTGTCAGGGGGTAGGGAAGAACTCTGTGACCAGGTACCTCCTCAGGAGGAGAGAGCCAGCCAGCAAACTCCAGGAAGTACACACAGGGCTGGACCTGCTATTTCCACTTTGTTCACCTGGCCTTTCCAAAAAAAGAATGGAACCCCCCCAAACAGAAAAGGTATTCCATGCACTAGCTTCTGAGTTCTGCCCAGGCACCCAGCAAACTCGGAGGCAAGTCCAGAGGGACCCAGGGAGGGAAGTTATCTGTTCTCCCCAGCTGTGTTCCTGGTGCTGGCTAATAACCCCCATGGATCATCCTGCCTGGCTCGGAAAACATTGTGACTGGCGTTAAAAATGGGCCCCCTTGCTGCCCGTGGCTCAGCACCCCCACAGCACGTGCGGATGCTCCTTGTTAGCATGCTGCTTGTGTAATTAGGGTGGTGGGGATGGCAAAGGGCCCACCCCAGGTCCCCAAGAGTGATTGCAGTTCAGGAAAAGCACCCACCTGGTTTTGTGCTGATTAATGACAGGCCCCGCTAATAGCCCTGCTTAACACAGGAGTTTGTCAAGATTAAGTAATTGCCTTAAACAAAAAGTGTATTATCTTTAAGGCCCTGCTGACAATGGATGGTGGTGGGAAATGGGGTGATGGATGTCTGGGATTCCCTGCCATCACCCCTCCCCCACTGGCAGAAATTAAAATGCAGCACTTGTTTAGGATAAGAAGCCCCAGAGAACCCTGCCAAGAAATGGGTGGCCAAGGGCCCTGCCGCCACCCCAAGCTTGAGCCTGTTGACCCCTGGAAGGGCCCACACTGATTGTTAGCATATATAAGTTCTGGGATGGACAAAGGCCTCGGCAGTAGGAGAGAACCAGACATGCCTTGGGGATCCAGGCTGGGGCAGGACCGCTGGAATGAAAGAATCATGGCACTAGGAAACCAAGTGGACCCATAGGGAAATGGGACCAAAAGCCCCATGTACAGCCAGACTGAGGCTCCTATACACCAGCATGGAGGAATTGTAGCTGTCACTTTGGTCATGATCATCTTACAAAATAGGTTTATATGAAAGTTTATGAAGGATCTACAGTCCCCAGGGATGCGGGACCAGCTGGTGGTCAGATCTCAATCTGTAAAATGGGTTTATAAATGAGGTGAAGTGCACAGTGTAACCAAGGTGTAACCACAGCCCTACCATAAATGAAGGGTTTTATTTTTAGGCCCCTTAGCATTGGGTTGCCAGGTCTAGGGCCATGAAACCCATGTTCCTTCTCCAGGTCCTCCAGGCACTCCATACTCCGTACCTACCTCTGGATGGCACATTGCAAGAGACAATTCACAGCAAAGGACAGAGACACAAATGGGATGGAGCTGACACAAGCTAACCAGAGATAGTGACCTTACGGAAGAGTTAGGGAGGGGAGCCGTGCTTGCAGGGGAGGAGGTAAGGGCACATTTGAGAAGAGGCTGCAGAGCCCAGCTAGGCAGGGAGGCATCTCCAGGGGCCCTGTGGGCTTGACCCAGGAGGAGCACCTTCCTCCCCAAGCCAGTCACAGGCTGAGGGTTTGTTTACTCCCAGGAAGGAAAGACGATGACCACGCTGCAATACCATGGCTTCTGGCAGCTCGGAAGACAGGAGCAGGGGGGCCCTCACAGCCTCTCTGCTGGGGATTAGCTCTTCAGTACAAGCCAAGGACAACATGGTATCCTGATACCCTGACCCCTCAGGGGTGCACTTTTAGGCAGAGGAGAGGGTAATTTGGGCACTAACCCAAAGCCCTGTCCACCTGCACCTGACTTCTGCAGACGGTCTGCCAGCAGCCTCAAGCCCTGCAATGCTCTACCCAACAATGACTCCTCCTTCCTTTCTGGGAAGAAAAAGATTTCCAAACCAAACCACCCACCCTGAATCTGCCTCTAGGCTGGAGTGACAGCAGCCAGACCTGGAAACTATTCCCATAACATTAGTTTTCTCCTAAACCACAGCTTTAGGGCAGATGCCATGTGTAGCCCACTGGAGAGAGGCTGGGGTCACAGGTCCCAGTGTTCAGGTCTGGGAAGGGGGAGCCTTCTTCCACATCCCAGATGGGCCAGGGCCCTTCCTCACTGTTCTTAGCATAGGCCCTAGTTTCTTTTCCCATTCTAGATGCTGAGTAAGACCCACTATGAAGGATCCGCAGAGCAAAAGTCCACAGGGTGGAGACCCAATGCTCTGAAAATAAGGGCCTGACATGCAAGGTGTCCCCACAAAGCTGCTCACCAGAGGGAGGTGGGGTGCTGCTTCTCGTGTTCTACCTAACTGTGCACAAATGAGTCATCCTGAAAGCCACCTCCATGGTCTACACTTAGGATGGTCCTGCACCCATGTCCAGCCCCACATAGACCGAAGCCAAGTGGAAGAGGCTTAGGGGACAGCCAAACCAGAGCTTGAAAAGTCTCCTCATCCCCACTGAATGACAGCACCCAGGCCACAGTTCCTCTGCTACAAGCATCCCCATTATCAGCCAGGCTTCTGACCACAGGTGCCAGGGAGCAGGTTTAACAGCCCCATGTGGCTTGCTTCCATATGTGCCAGCCATACACGGAGGGTGGCAGGTTAGAACCCGGCCCAGGCCTGCTAAAGCAACAGCTAAACAACTGCAACAAAAAAAATGGCCAGGTGTTGTGGTGGGCGCCTGTAGTCCCAGCTACTTGGGAGGCTGAGGCATGAGAATCGCTTAAGCCTGAGAGTTTGAGGCTGCTGTGAGCTGTGATGCCATGACACTCTCCCAAGGGCAACACAGTGAGACTCTGTCTCAAAAAAACAAAACAAAGTAATAGCCCCATGTGAACACAGGCTGTGAGGTGCTATCCACACCAAGACTCCTGAGGGCAGTCTGCGGCCACTGCCCCCAAGAATAGGAAAGAGGATCACTAAATGTCCCAGGAGGGCAGCACTCATCATATCCATATTGTTCACAATAATAATATTGTCTTCCATGCCCAAGAGTCCCGGGGTGAAAGCTGAGTATCTACTAGATGACATAAAATGGCAAGACACTGTTGTCAGTGCTTCTCCTCACACAGGCCCTTTGCCCTACACCAACCCCATATGTTGGGGGAGCTACAATAGCTAACCCCATTTTACGGGTGAGGGAAGTGACAGTCAAGGAGCACATAACTTGTCCAAGGTCACCGTAACTTGACAAGGAAAAATGACCCTTGTCTGTGATTGTCTGTAACTTGAACCCTTGTCTGTGATTCTAGAGCCTGCAGGCTTACACGCTGCCCGCTGGCTGATGAGGAAGGTGCCACTCTGATGACAACTACTGCTGTGACGACAGTGTGTCCAGCAAATGCAAAGGCAAAATCCCCTGGCCACAAAAAATGCTCTCCCCATGATTATGTAGAAATTAGTCCCGTGGGTTTTCCCAAGGGAAGCCACTCCCACCGAGAGCCCCTCGGGGTCACCAGACCCCCCACTTTGAGCCCTATCCACCATGCAGCCCAAATCTTCAGGTTGGGGAGGTTCTTCCACATTTACAGACCTCCTGATGGGTCCTGGACCTTGGCTCTGTGCTGGAGCTACAGAAAGGAAAACACACCGGTCCCAGGCCCCAGTACATCCCAGGCCAGTGGGAAGACACGTTGGTCAACACGTGACAGCCAAGCTAAGGGAAGACCAGGAGGGCACACAAAAAGGCACAGGAACCAGGAGTGGCTGGAGTGCCCTGGGACACCACCAGCTCTGTGCTGTCGCAGCACAGTGGCAAGGCAGTGGGTAAGACGGGCTGCGACGTGGCTTCTGTGATGTTAAGGACACCAGGCAGGAAGGTTTGCACAGGCAAGTGACAAGGCCAGCAGATGTGGAGGGCAGGGTGTGTGCAGGATGCTGGAGACGAGATGGATTAAGACGCTGGTCTTACCCTCGGAACAACCGGGGAGAAGGATAGAGGCCTCCAGAGGGACGGGAGATGGGAGAAGGGAAGGGGGGAGGGTGGGATGTGGAGCCAACAAGGTTTGGTGCCCAGCGGGGCTGGGATGAGTCTAACATCCTATGGGTAGCTTGGGGTTTAGGTGGGGGGTGGTGTCCCCATCTGTGAGAGGGGATGCAGGAGAGAAAGGCTGTTTCAACGGTAAGAAAATGGATGGCTTCTGACATCCTGAGATGCTGTGAAACACCGTGTGGCCATGCACAGGATCTAGTTATAGAAAGGACAGAACTGGGGGGACAGTGTGGGTGGAAGGCTGTGATCTGGGAGACACCGGGTGGTGGCTGCAACCTCAAATGAGGATGAGATTAACAAGGCCAGTGGGTAAAGAGAGGAAGTAAACCAGAGCTAGAGCCTGAGGGACAGGGTTCTCATCGGAACTGCATGGGCTCACCTGTCTCCCTAGACTTCTGACATTGAGGGACAGTCCGAACAGCCAGCCCGGTCAGCTGAACCTCGGCTGCTCTGCTCTCTGCCAGCCTGCCTGGCATCCCATGAAAGAGAGGGCTGACCCCATGGTTTCTGCCATCAGCAAGGCAGTGCCTGACATGTCCAGTGGGCTTTGTCATCCACACTCTGGGCAGGCAGCAAGAGGGACAATAACTCCAGAGACTGGCCCCAGTACCACCATCTCTCCCCTCCTCTCCAGTCAGGGTTCAGGAGTCCTAGTCTCACTCTAGTCCCTGGCTTCCTCCTGAACATCTTGCCTGCTCCCCACGGTGGGGACACGAGGCCTGGCCCCGCTTTCCCAAGTGGATGCAACTGCTGGTGGTGGCTAAGAGCAGGCAGGTGGCTGTGCCCACTGTCAGCAGTGTGCCTTCTTATAGAGAGGTGCCTGCACTCCTAGAGACAGCACGGCTTCTGTGCAGGCCAAGGGTGGGCTAAGAAGTTAACCAGAGCCCAGCAAAGGGCAGGAGGAGAATCAGCGGAGTGTACTCACCATCCAGGTGAATCCTGGAGCAGAGCAGGGGGCCAGTGCAGCCCATTCCCAAATCAGACCTTGGTAACCTCAGAAAGCCAGCCAATATCTGCTTTGTCATCAGCTAAAGTGCATTCAGCTGGGTCATGAATAAAAGAGAAAAAGAAGCCTGAGTCGGCCTTAAGAATTTTGTGTTCCTGCCAAAGAGCCCTCCATATGGGGCCAGAAACCTTTCCATGGCCTGAGCTGTGCCCCAAGCCCAGGCCTTAGGGCAGCCAAGGGGTGGTGCTCAGAGGCCTGCCCAGGTCAGCCTGGCCCCTGGCAGTGCCCCCACTCCCAGAGGGCTTGGTCTAGGCCTTGGGTGTTCTGGAAGGAGGAAGGCTTTGGTTTCCTGATCCTGGAATTGCCCCGTAATAGCTGTGTGGCCTTAGGCAGATTATCTGACCTCTCTGAGCCTCCATTTCCTCCTGGCAGGTCACTAGGGGCAGTCAATGATACTTCATGCCCCTGCTGGCTGCACCCCTAAGGTAAGCAGCCCTCCTACCCTCCCTGGTGACAGTTAAAGGATACGCAAGAGACAGGCACCCACTTACACTGTCGGGGAGTGTGGAGGCTCTGTGAAGGTTGGCTTTTGGCTTCCCTTCCCATCTTCTCTCGCTCTGCCTGCCTTTGCTGCAGGAACTGAGAGCCTCTTTTACAGTCCCTCACTGCAGGCCCCGGGGGAGCCTGAGGCTGGCAGAAATGACTGCTAATACTTCCAGGCACATTTACTGAAACCTTTTGACACGGAGGATATTTTTATGAGATAAGTGCCCTGTGTCGGTATCAACTGGCAAGTTTCATTGCTCACATTTCAGTCCTGCAAAAAGCCTTTTTCAATCACTGTCCGTGGCAACAATAAAATTTAATGGCTAAGGGAAAGCCTGCAGCCAGGCGCTCTGTCCTTCCAGCCTCCCAGCCTCATGCAGGCCCAACTCCCTCCTCTCTGCCTGCTGGGCCAGAGGCAGAGATGCAAACAGGGGTGGGGGACATCATTTGTGTCCACCCCTACTGCCTCCCTTTTCCAACTCTGGTGGACTGCAGGTCCTGGAAGGACATTAGACACACCAGGGGATTTAAAGGTGCCAACACCAGCTCAGCCCTGGCCAAGTGAAACAGGATCCCTGGGATGGGCACCAGTGTTTCTGAAAGCTCCCCAGGGCATTCCAGTGGGCAGTGAGTGTTGACAACAGCTGCATCTCCTCCCTGATTGTGGGTCCTGGTCACAATGCCACTGTCCCTTGGCAGATTGCTCCATTACTCTTGGTCCTGAACCCAGGAAATGTGGGGCACATGTGACAATTTCTACTCGACAGTAAGAGAACCAAAACCCAGAGATTACACAGAAAACCAAGGGATAACATGCTCTCAGAGCCCAGACTCCTGCCCTTTGTACTGGAACAAGCAGTGTTGGAAATGAGCATCTGGGTAGAAGAACGGTCCAGGGCTGACACATAGCTGGCAAAGGTTAGTACTTTCTCAATAGAGACAGATGAGTGAATAAAAATATGGAGAAGAGTGAGTGAATAAATATGTGAATGGCTTCTACCTACAGGAACTGAATTAACCATCTCAGCATCCTATAGGTAAGGCTAGTGCTTGATGTTCCCAAATGCTCACCTTCTAGAAAATCCTAGAATGTTCCAGAACTTAAGGGCCTCCATCCTCCAGTAGCTTGGAGAGCTTTCCTCCGCACCCCTGGATCACAGCCCACACTTGCCTACTCTCATTGTCCCCCAGCTACCTCTGCCCACCTTCCAAGGAACCTGACTTCCCTGGCCCTCATGGAATGGGCCCAGTCAGACTCCGTCTCCTAGGGCACATCTCCCTCCAGCCCTCTCATAGGTTCTTTTGTCATCACCACTCTGGACTCTTGAACAACAGTCGCTAAGCAGGAAGGAAGGGGCAGCAGGGAGGCAGGGAGTATGATGGGGTTTGGGAAGACTCCGTCACTTGGTCTCTACTGCCCAGCTCTGTAAGTGTATGATAAGCAAATATTCCTGCATCTCAAGTATAGACAACGACTGCCTGGAAACAAATGCAGGCCAGGAAATGAAGAAATGACGGTGCTCTGTCTGATTCTAAGCCTGGCTGATTTTTCTCATGCATCCTCAGCCAACTTATCTTCCTGAGTAGAGCCAAAGTCAAAAGTTCTAAAGCCAAACATCCTGGGGACAGTCTGGCAGAACTGAGAGACCCCATCTCTCTCAATGAGGCCTGGGCCAGCCTGGGGGCCTCTCAGGAGAAATGTCACCAGAGCCCAGTACCCACTATCAAGTGGCTGGTGGATGGTACAAAGGAATTGTCTGAATTGTCTTTTTTTTTTTTTTTTAACCTGAATTTTATATCTTCTAGTTGTCTGGCTCCAAATTCTGTTACAGTGAACTGGTCTCAAAAATGTCTCTCTACCATTCATTTCTTGAATCTAACTTCCCTCTCCCAACTCAGCTTGAACCGTTTATTATACTCACAGTCTCCACATGAACATCTTCTGCAACTTCCAAATATACTTACAAGCTCCACCTGTCCTCCCCCATCCATCAAGCCAACAAAACTCATTTCTCCTTGGGAGATGAAAAAAGCCCAGCCTTGGGGACCAATTAAGCATTTCCTTTGAAATTCATGCATGCTGTAGATTGCTGAGGCTGAACTCCCACCTCTGACAAAATAGGAACCAGATGCCAGGCATCGGAGGTGTACAGCGTCCTGCCACCACAGCCAGGGTCCAGGAGGGACCTGGAGGAGGGACAGCACAGCCTCTGGAGGGGCTCTGGATTATGTCAGAGCCCAGGTTCACAGCAGCCACAGGAATTATTTTAGCCATCACCTATGATGAGGAATGAGAGCCTCCTGACAGCCCCACCAGCACACTACAGCTCCGGCCTTCACTTCCCTTTCCCCGCTTACTGTCTGTACTCTCTCCAGGGTCTGGCTTAGGCTCTACTTCTCCTGTGCTGCAAAGATACAGCCCTTGACCAGAGTGACAATTACTATTAACCGCCACTACCTCTTCTGTAAGGAGACTCAGAGACTGAAGGCTTTCCTTATGGTGATGTTTTCCCAGCAAGCTCTCCATAGTCAGTTGTTAAATGGCTGCAGAGCTGTGTTGATGCGTGTAAAACCAGCTCTCACCTGAGAGAGAATTTAAAGCTATAAATGAGAGGTGACTGAGCATGGAACTGGGGAGAGCTGTGCAAAACCGGCTCTCAGAAGTGGGCATGAGCTGGCTCCAGCACGGCACTGCCAAACTGGGGTTCCACGACTCCCCACACTCAAAAAAGTCTCAATTTCCTGACACTTAAATACTACAATTTTCTACTTTAAAAAGTAACGGTTATTTTTCAATTGAGAATACTCAATGCTGGAAAGAGTATTACAAAGGAGACCTTACTGGAAGTAGTTACTGGAAATAATTTGCCAATATATAATTTGTTAGCAATCCCACCTTCTTAATCTACTCTAGTATAAAAATCTAAGTGGCCAGAAGTGCTGCCACAGAGATTTTGGTCACAAAATCTAGAACTAGAACTTCTAACACCAAATAGTTGTAGATCACAACATCTAGTTAGAACTTCTAACACCAAATAGTTGTAGATAACATTAAAGTTCAACAAGGGGGAAGTGGCTGATGCAAATGGCCTTGCAAGTGGACAGCGGCCCTCTGTGGGAGTGTGTGCCGTTGCTGCCCTGTGTCACCAGGAGGCCTATTAAACACCATCGGCAGAGTCCCAGCCCCAGTTTCAGAGTCAGTCTTTAAGAAAATTGTGAGCGCATTCTATCAGGAATATTAGGACAATGGAGATATGCCCAGTGGGTGTTGCTGTACACAGTTATCTTCCCCGTGGGGGTCTGTGAAGACCCCTGCGTCTCCTCGTGTTCCCCCAGAGATCTGGCCAGGGGCTTGAGCCATGAAGACCATCAGAGATCAAGGAGCAGAACCTGCCCACGGAAGCCGCCCCTCCACCAGAGGCCTGAAGTCATGGGTTGGCCAAACAGATGGAATAAATCAATGCCAAGGACGCTGTCACCCCAGGCGATCCCGCTCCACTCAATTTTCATGTGAATTTAGCAGCTCTGCATGGTTTTTAAGAACCCAATTGTATCCTGACACTTTTAAAATGATGCCCCTTTAGATCCCTCCATAATTTATCTTTTACTTATGAACAGTTCTACTTCCCTAACCATTTGGATGAAAAAACACATACACACAGCGACTTCACTAAATTTACAATAGTGCACACTCAGTAAAGCAGGGATGACAGAGGTTCGCCAAATGTGAATTCCATGTCAGCGGCCCATTTTGGTAAAGCTTAAGTGGCTTTATTTTGAAAGAAAATACACATTTAAAAGAAGTTTACTGATGTGAGTGGGGCTCAGGGTGAGTGTGTGGGTGTGTGACAAAGAACATACCCTGGTACAAATAGACCCCAGAACTAAGATTTACACTCATCACAGGCCAAAGGGCTCTGTTCTTGTTTTTTACTTAAACACAAGAATGATTTCAAATTCTTGAACAGTCCAAAGGATAATAAGCGACCAGATGGATTCTTCATTCTCAACTCTGAGCGTGGCCATGGGCTCAGCAGACATGGGGTCATCTCCAGGGCCTGCTCCAGTGGTCCTGAGCAAACCACTGAAATACCAACCTCCACTTTTATGATGCAACGATTGCCACACATATCCCTTGGCTGTTTTACCCAGGGTCTGTGAGAATAAAAGCAAATGCTAAGAAGTACCAGACGTCATCCCCTCATCTTGTTTCATCCACACAGCCCTCGTGGTGCTCTCTCTGTCATCCCTAAGGTGCAGAGAGGCAACCAGGCAGCCAGTACCAGATCCATGCACAAGGTCCCCGGGCTAGCTAGCAAGACGTTCATAGAGAAAGGGCAACTGAGCTCACCAAATAGAAGTGACTTTAATACTCGGAAATTACCTGTTTTAGGCCCTGCTGCTCGGCAGCAACAACAGCGGTGTCAGCTGGTGTGTTTAAGACGAAGAATCCCAGATGCCACCCCAGATTGGGAATCAGAAGCTGCATTTCAGCAAGATCCTGAGATGATTCTTTTGCACATTAAGCTTTGAGAAGCATTGGTTAAAGGGATGTATTCTGTTAAAAAAGGAACAAGAAAAGGCAGGCAAGGACAGGAATAGCAGCAGTGGCCAGCAAGCATGTGGCTTCAAGTGGCAATGGGGGCAGTAAACAAGCCAGGGCCCCCTTGTGCAGCGGCCCCCAAGGACAGCCTGCCTTGCCAATCTCAGCCCTCAAAGTAAAGCAAACTCCCCCAGCAAGCAGCTCCCAGTGTGGCTCCTGCATCTCCGGGTGCCTGGTAGAAATGCAAATGCTCGGCACCAGCCCAGACCCTTGGAATCAAGAAACTGGGGCTAGGACTCTGCCGATGGTGTTTAACAGGCCTCCTGGTGGCGCAGGGCACTAATGGCACACACTCCCACAAAGGGCTACTGTCCACTTCCAAGGCCATTTGCATTTTACTGCAGTTCCACACCTGGGTTGGACAACAGTAAGAAAAACAGCCTGCATTTGTTCTCACTGTGCGACCTGGTTTCTAAAGCATATTTTCATCTATGACCTCACTTAACCCTCACAGCAGGCACAAGAGAGAAAATGGGTGCCATCATCCCCATTCAGCAGAGGCAAAACCGAGCCCTGTTATTTACTGGTCTAAACCAGGGCTGAATGGAAGATGGGTCCTGGGGCTTCAGGTGCCTACCCTTTCAAGACACATTAGCCCTCAGTTCATTGCAAGTTGCACCCACACAGCCAATGAGACCCTCCAGACTCAGAAGGGGAGGGTGACAGCCCCTCCAGGACAGGCCCAGGGGTACCTTCCTTGGGGAGCCTCACTCCCCAACTGCAGCCTGAAGAAGAGTCAGACTGTGGGACGTACGTGTGTGTGTGTGTGTGTGTGTGTGTGTGTGAGAGAGAGAGAGAGAGAGAGAGAGAGAGAGAGAGAGAGAGAGAGAGAGAGAGAGAGGAAAAGAAAACACACTTCCAAAAAAGGAAGCCCTTCAAGAGAACCCCTAAAATGAAAAATGTGTTCTCCCTCCCATCCTAGGGTGTTTGCTTCTATATTACAGGGATCTGCAAAACCCATCTCCCACCAAGATGCCTGCTTATAAAACACGAATGCACAGATGAGGCCCAGCTGTCTGGCTCCTAATGACCCTGCTCTCTGCAAATGATTCTCCAGGAAAGAGCGGTCTTGATGGCATGCAGGAGGTCCAGAGGGGTTTCCAGTTAAGATCCCAGTGTCTAGGGGAGAGGTGTAAATGAGTGATCAGCCAGGCACGAGGGAGTGGGGGCCGGGGGGTGGGGGTGGGGGGAGAGGACTCGCCTGCCTCACCTACCTCTGCTTCTCTGTGTCTGGAGATACCCTGGTGCTAATAACTACCACAGCTCCTAGCTTTTTTCACCCTGGTCCCGGAGTCTGAAAAGTGTTGCACGCATGGATGCGTCTGTTCAGTAACTCAATCTGTCACCTGGGAAAGATCTAGCCACCCCAATTGGTAGCTGTGTGGTTTTGGACAAGTTATTTTACCTTTTTGAGCCTCAGTTTCCTCATCTAAAAACTGGTAGTAACAATTCTCACCACCCAGAGTTGAATGGTGATAAAACAAGGCTTTCTATGGAAAGTGTGGAGCCCACAGTGGATGCTCCATAAATGTTCATTTCCCTCCCTAAAGCACCATGCTGCACTCCACGCTGCAAAAAGAAAGACAAACGCACCACAGTTAAGCACACATGCGGAGCGGAATGCACACCCTGAGTTAGGGAGCCATCACTTACATCCATTTGCATTTCCTTCTGCGAGGACTCCAATTTTAAAAGCTTAATATTTATTTAGATATTTTATTTTTCACTGTAAACACAACACATGTTTAGAAAGATATTTATTTTTCTCTGTAACACAGCAAATGCCTGGGGAAAATAGAATCCCAAGCTCACAAGATTTGAATAATTTTCTTTATGACAATCATTTTGGGATTTTTTTTTTTTAAATCTCCTACACCAATGCATCATACCATTGTGTTTTACTCTAATTTGGAAGGAGGTGGAAGGGACAGATGGAAACCACTTCACACAATAGCTGCAAGAAAAGGCAACAGAAGAAGGGGTCCTTGTTGGAAAATAATATTGCATTTATTCTTCTGAACAGCAGAAACTGGGAAGGTGGAGTCCCAACAGTCAGCATCAAAACTAGTCTTGGCCATGAGACTGATGCTTAATGAATAATACAAGGTCACTCCACAGGGTAGAGTTAGTGCACATCATGAGACTGGCCCGGGTGAGAAAATGTCAGAAAACTTTAACACCTTGAAGAGATATGCGTACAGAATCAAAGACCTCATCAGTTCAACATGATAGACTATCAGTCAAATCTGCTCATTGCACAGAAAGGGAAATAGAGGCTCTGAGAGAGCTTCAGGCCTTTCTGAGATCACACATGTTAATGGGTTAGTCCAAAATAAAACACATATCATTTGGGAATTTTTTCCAGAGTATAGAGAGTTGTGGGGTATAGGAGTATCTGAGAAAATAACATAAGAAGTCCTTTGTGATGATACAGATTTGTATTACAAATGTAATACAGATACTTCTCGACCTAGACGGGGTCATGTCCCAATGAGCCCATCGTACATCAGGGATGGTCTGTATTGTGGTTGCCTTTTTTTTTCTTTTATTTTTACTCCTTACTAGGAAAGCAGAAGCATTCAGGTTCTTAAGTGTGGAAAACTGTAGTTGAGAGAGAACATGATTCACTAATCTCTGACAACTCTGGGTGGAGTGAGGGAGCAGGGACCCACCCCATGTCAGAGACTTAGGATTCCAAAGGTGGAGTCCTATCTCCCTAGCAGGAGATAAACCCAGGGAGCCTGCTGCCTCAGAGGCTGACAAAGACAAGATCAGGAACCCTGGCCTTGCTTGTGCTTGAGAGGTGAGATAGGAGTCAGTCAGTGGGATGGGTGGTGAGGGATCGCCCCTGGGGCCCTGCCCACAGTGCTGGGAAGAAGCATCTTCCGGCCCCAGGACATGAATGGACCATACCTTCTTCCTCAGCCCCAGGCAAGCGCTGGTCTCAACTTCCATTTGGTGATTTTTATTTCACGATCGCCCCCCTTTTTGCCTTTACTTTGATATCCTCTACTTTTTATTCAGCCTCATTACATGGTCTGAATTTTCAGAACTACATGGGGTAAAAATTAACAAATTTCTCAACACTTAACTCTTGGTGACTCTTAAGTGATAAATACCCAAGCTGAGGATTCCTTTAAAAAGAGATTAAAAAAAAAAAAAAGGCCAAAGCCTCAAAAGAGCTATATGTGTGTGTGAGGGGGGCCAGTGGTAGGGACCTGTTGACATTCCTACCTTTAAAACAAAATGCCAATTGTTGGTGGTGCTATTTTGCCCTGGAAACATTTACTGTTGTTACCATGACACTGGCACTAAAAGCCTTTAGAGTTTCATCCTCTGGAACAAAAGGGCTCCTCCCTTATTTCTGTAAGTACAGCCCTGATCCCAACCTGGTGGGCCTGGCTGATGCTTGTATAGCTGAGCCATATGGACCCAACCCCAACTCAGGCTGGGCAGACAGCCCCCCGCCCCAGGCTCACTCTGTATCCCACATGGCCTTCTGAGGTTATGGCCTCCAATTCCTCATAGCCCTGCTTCTGCCTCCTCCACTAAACCACAGCTCCATGATGTCACTAGGCCGGGGGTGGGGCTGGGGGCCACCTCCAACCAGTCTGCAGTGGTGACAGAGAGGGAGAAAGAAAGGAGGAGGGAGAAGTGTGAGCTACACCCTACACCTGAGATCCAAAGACAAACAAGACAGGTGACCTCCCCTAACCCCACACAGGGAGGGTCAGGAAGGATGTAACTCCAGGCTTGATGGGAACCACAGCCCTAGGGTCTTCACACCTCATCCCTAGGGTCTTCACACCTCAGGTCCTCCCTCACCTTCCCTGTACAGAGGGAAGACTATCTGGAGGGACTTTTTTTATCTGTCCCATCAGGGAGTGGTAAAAGAGCCCTTGGACTTCTAAGAACTTCAGAGCCCTTTGCAAATACCAAAGCATCAATTTATCTTAGTAACCACATCAAACTCTTCATTTTAAAGAGAGGAAGGGGTTACAGCACCAGGGGAGCCCAGTCATTAGAAGTGTGTCTCTCAGCTCCCTGAGGTCACCCACCCGTGCAAACCCACTGAGAAGTGTGCAATTCTCACTGATTAACTTTTCCCCTCAGTCCAGTGGAGAGAAGGCCCAGCTTCCCCTTCCTGCCCTTCGGATACCTGACTGGTCCTTCCTTCAGTTCCTTCAGCAACAAATCCAGGCGAAATGTTCCTGTCATCTTTACCAGCAAGCTCACATCCAGTTTTGTCATCATGTCTTCCATTGTTGCCTTTTTCCTGCCAGTTTCCAAGGAAAAAAGAACAGCCGACCACAAGCGTTGGAGAGGTGGCCACAGAGGGTTGCCCAGGCTAGCCTGTGAGGTGTCTGCAGCCTTGCGGGCCCAGGCCCCTGCTGGGGAGCCCCTTCCTGCTAGCCAGTTTCTCAGGGAGGCACCCACTGAGGAGCTAGAAAGACAACCTTACTGGAATAAAAGGGTAAAATGGGCATTTATTTGTGTAGGTGTGAATCGACCTGGAACCTCCCCCTGCCATGATAATACCCACTCTTATTTGCAGTACTCTTGATAACAGGAACATTTATCTCCCTCCCATCCCCAGCTGGACACAGATTAGCCCCCCACCTTAGTGGGGAGGACTGACCCTGTGCTGGAGCTCTGAAAGGGAACAGAACAAGGCCCTTCTGAGCACTCGGAGCACATGGGCTTCGCACACGAAGTTGTGGGCTACACACACACAGTCTCATGGCCTCCAGAGTCACAGCTGAAACCTGAGTCAGCCCTGGAGTCACATGGGCTCCAGGCAGCTCTCTTTTCTAAGGCGTATTCTTTCTAAGTGGCATCTGTCACCAAAACTACATTAAAAATACACAAATGAGTTGATTTTCAAAACGCGCACAGATCTGAGAGATGAACAAAGGCCTGGGAAGAACCAAGAAAGGAAACTAAGCTCTAGAATCTGACTTTCCACCAAGTCAGATTTTTCAGGCAAGCAGTGATGAGAAGGGGAACATGAATCGTGAATGCCCCAAGCTCAGATGGAGCTGCCACAAAGCCTCAGGAGGACCAGGCAGTCCCCACAATAGGCCTCTCCTGGCCTCAGCCCTGGGCAGTGATTAACATGCAGCCGGCTGGGAAGAATGTGGGTTTATTCTGCAGGGGAGGCTGGGGGTTCCGGGGTCAGGTGGCTCAGCCTTAAATCACACCGCTGTCAGCCCCACACAATTCCCACTCCCCCTCCTTGGAGTGGGTGACTACTCAGGTTTATGCAAAATAAACAGCTCTGCTAAATATTCCCCCAGGCTGAGTCCACAAAGGCCTGGAATAAAGAGGCAGAATGCACCCAGAGACCCAGGAAACCATCCACCTCCTTGCTGGACTGCTTGGGCAGGGAAGTGGGAGGCCTCCTGTCCATCTCAGTCTGCTACTCCTCTTTTTTCTTTTTGAGGGTTGGTTTAGCTTTTCTTTTTTCCTTTCTTCTATTCATTCATTCATTCATTCATTCATTCATTCATTCATTCCTCCCAAGACACTGCCACAAATACTGTTCACTTATTCTTGTCTGGCTCTGACTCATTCCCTTCACTTTCTTGAGCTACGTAAGACTTACAATTCCCCGTTTTCTATAGGGGAACTGAGCCATGAGAAATCTCTTACAAATGCTCCCAGAAAGGAACCAGTTCTCAGAAGCTCCTTCAAGACAGGATCAGTGGAGGGGGCTACGGGTACCCAGCAAGAATCTTAATTATCTCAGAGCCACACACAGGGGAGGGGCCTCGCAGGGGCAGGGGCCACCAGACTTTGAAAGGAATGCTCCCTTTGGGGGCTGGATTTGGTTATTTACCTGGAGCCCACCCTCTTTCCCCCAGAAGAACAAAAACTAAAAAGAGAAATAAGAAACAGAAATCCCAACTATCCCTGATAACTCAGCCTTCCTCCCAGACTACGGAGGACACGCTGAGACGCTGAGATTATTAAGATGGTTGGACACCTTAGTCAAAAACCATGTGTGCAAAGCAGGGTCACTACCCCACTTCACACCCGAGGTCACTCTGCTAGTGGTCTCTCCTGCCTGACTTCAAATCCACAGCACCTGTCACAGAAGTAGCACTAACCCCACCTGGACTGAGCCCCCAAAAGCAGAGGGGCAAGGATGTGAATGCAACCGGTTTATTTTGGAGATGACAGGACACCTGTAGGGCATTGGGGTGAGACTAATTAGGGACAAACAACTGAAGATGGCTCATAAGGGGCACAGGCACACTCCCCACCATTCTGGGCAAGTGGAGCTGAACTCCACACAGAAACTCTGGGAGCCAATGTAGACCCAGCCCAGGGGTGAGGGGGCTGGGGTATTTATACACCAGTTCTGCCAAAGCCATTTGTTAATCAGCATTGCTGATTTGGGGCAGGAGTAATTTTCTGGCACCAATGGCAGTTAAAGAAAACCCCATCAGGCACAAACTGGCAGGTGCAGAATCTGCTGAAGGGATTGGGGGATGGCAGCAGCAAGTGCAGAGCACAAACCCCCCACAAATCCCAACAGGCCATGCTGGTGCGAGCCAATACAGGGCTCATCACTCTGCAGCCCCTTGCACGCAGCAGGATTTATGCACCCACTTTCCTGAGGAGCAAACAGAGGCCTGTGCCTTGCCTGAGGTCCAACAAGGCATTCCTGACTCTATGCCCAGCAGAGCTGGCGATAAATGGACCATGTGGTTCCTCCAGCCAGAGCAGAGCTGGGAGGCTCAAGCCTCCCACCTGCAGAAACTCTCCGGAAACAAACTTCTTCCTGTGGCCCAGGAGAACCTTCAAGGGGTCAAAATTAAGGAGGGGGAGTCTTTCTCACCTGAGCAAAGAGATCAAATTTCCCTTCCCCTTCCTGGATAGGAGGACGGCAAAAGGATAACGTGTTTAATGAACACTGCTCAGACGTTGAGCTTGTCCAACATGCTGGGTCAAGTTGTCACAGAAGGTAACACTCTGCACAGTCAAGCAGAAGGTCACTAGGCAACCAAGGTACCTGGTGGGATGGGGTGGTGATAGTCCCAGCCCACTATACCCAGGGGATCTGGCACTGGTCACACATGGGGATGCAGTGGAAAGAAGAGTCACTACGCCAGGAATCTTACCAACCCAACTTCTCCCAAACTGCTCAGGTCTCTGTCTCCAGCAATGAAGGACAGCCTGGGGGCAAAGCCCCTTTACGTTGCTTCCTCAATGGAGTCAGGGTATATGGAAGAGGGAAATCTTGAATAAAGAGTAGGGAACAGTGCCCTCCCCTGTAAAGGAAGCATGCAGTCCCCTCCCCTCCAGCCCATCCAGGAGCAAGGAGCCAGCTCCCCAGAAGAGAAGCCCGGGAGCGACCAGGGTAAACCCGGACCCCTGTCCTTTGCTGCTCCCACCCCACAGTCTGCCCTGCTGACCCCATCCCCCTCTCCCCCATAACCGAGACTTCAATTACATTCTTCAAGTCCCTTCATCTATTTGTGGTATTTGATTTATCAAACGTTCTTCTGGCACTCAGATGGAACAGGTACTAACAAATGCCAATTTGTGTGATCTGGAGAACAATTCCTGTAAGGTAGGTTCTCATTTCCCAGAAAAAGAACGTGAGGGAGAGAGAGGTTAAGTAGTATCCGAATTCAAACCCAGGAATCACCTCTTAATTACTAGGCCATACTGCCTCCTGAGGAAATCCTTCTCTGTCTAATTCATGCCCCCTATTTCTCCAACGGCAGCACACACATCACCTCCTCCAAGAAGTCTCCAGGATTTCCTCTTCCTCCACCTGATCCACTCATGGTGAGGACCCACAGGTGATCTCTCGAAGAACCTTATTGTGTGACTTCATCCCTTCTGCTCCTGATGCCCAAGGGTCTATCTTTTCATCTCTGGGGGGCCTCATGCCTGGTGCCCAGGAGATCCTCAAGAATCCTTGCTGACAAATGGATTGATGAATGAACAAATGAATGTGACATCAGGAAAAAGCTGTCCTCAAGAAGCAAACTCCAAGAGGTGAAAAAGGCTATAAGTGTAGTGGAAGACATTTGTCCTTGTTCCTCTGCACTACTTGGCTGCCAGCTCATGGGAGCCAAGCTCTCAGTTCTCCTATCCCACCAGATTCCTTGCAGCATGTGTCCCAAGGGAGGCCCAGCCCCTCAAGAAACAGCATGGCTTGTTTGCTTGGGGACAAGGAGTGGAGACATAAGACTTAATCCACATTGCATTTTTAACTAAATTTTTTATTTCGAGGTTCCAGTAAAGTTTTGAGAAATAACAGGGGGAAGCTTTTTCACCCAGATTTCCCTAATTACACCTTGCAAGGCTACAGTGAAACATCAGAACCAAAATATGCCAGTGACACAATCCATCCAAGTTGTTCTGATTTTCCCTGTTTTACTTGTACTCGTACTTGTGTGTGAAGGTATTTAGCTCCTTGCAACTTCATTGTAGGTGTAGACCCACCACCTCAGGACACTGAGCAGGTAGTTTGTCCTTGAGTTGTGCTTTAATAATCACACACTCTCCCTGCCTCACCCCCACCTCTATAGTCTTCAACCCCTGGCAACCACTCCTCTTTCTCCATTTCTAAAATTTCATCATTTCAAAGATGACATATAAATGGAACCATAACAGTTTTTAACCTTTTGAGATTGGCTTTTTCACTCAGGATAATTCCATGAAGATTCATCCAAGTTGGCACATGCATCAATACTGGGTTCCTTTTCATTGCTGAGTAGTATTCCATGGTGTGGATGTACCACAGGTTTTTTTAGCCACTCGACCACTAAAGGACATCTAGATTTTTCTCAGTTTGGAGCTACTACAAATAAAATTGGTATAAATATTTCCTTTTAGGTTTTTGCATGTACATGTAAATTCTATGTGCATGTACGTAAAAATGTGAATTTTCACTTCTCTGGGATAAATGCCCAAGAGCGCAATTGCTGGGTCCTATGATGAATATTTAGTTTTGTAAGAAGCTGCCAGACGGTTTTCCAGAGAGACTGTACCATTTTACATGCCCATCAACAATGTATGAGTCATCAGCTTCTTTGCATCCTTAACAGCATTTGATGTTGTCACTTCTTTTTATTTTAACCATTCTGTTATGCATGTTGTGATATCTCATTATGGTTTTAATTAGCATTTCCCAAATGGCTAATGAAGCTGAACATCTTTTCATGTACTTAGTTGCCATTTACATACATCCACTTTCGTGAAAGGTCTCTTCTTGAATTTTACCCATTTTCTAACTGAATTATTTCTTTTTCTATTATTAAATTTTGAGAGTGCTTTATATAATCTACATCCTAGCCCCACCCATGTCAGATATATGGTCTACAAATATTTTCTCCCAGTCTGAAGCTTGACTCTTCACCCTTTCAACAGGATCTTTTGAAGAGCAAAATTATTAATTTTGGTGAGGTTCAATTTAACAATTATTCCTTTCATGGATTATGTTTCTGGATCCTGAAGACTGTGCTTTTTCCTTCCTTCCTTGGGTGAAGAAACTCGCACCCTCTGTGGTGTGAGGTAGAAAGTATTCTTTCAAAGATGGAGACTTTACCTTTTTCATGTTTACATGGATGTGCTGGAACATATTCTTCTTAGCAAAGTATCTAGTTAGTGCTCTACTAGTTAGAGCCACCACTGAGAAGTTCATGCCAAAGTACTTTAACTTTCCTGCAAAGCTGTGGAATTTGCGTTCCTCCTACAGGCCCATATCCCCATATCAAAGGAGTCTCTAACTACCCCTGGGGACAGATGCCACTTTTGCACTGCCCCAGATGGGTAACCTTCCCATTTCAATAAACCCGCCCAAACATCTTTGCTCTGAGTGCCTCAGCTTATACCTTTCATATGGTGTCAGAAACCCAGACTGGTGCTCACATCCCCCACTTCTTCATTTGTTCATTCACACCTAATTATAGGGTTTCTCTTCTGAGTTTCTGGGGACCTCAAATCATTTCATTTTTCACTTCTCACCTAGTGCTGGGACCCTCATTTAGGCTTATAAGTTTCCCAGGATATTAAGTTTTCTGAGAAAAAAATAGGGACACCTGACTCTTCTCAGTCTTTCATTTTTTGCTCCTTCATGCCCAGTTCTTGGGAAACATGGACTACCTTCTTTTCCACCCAGGTAAGGGAAGGACACCTGCGACATGGGAGCAGGCACTTCCACCGTCTCAACAGAGACACCCTGGGGTTATCTCCTTCAATCTCATGCAAATTAAAAACCAGGGACCTTTAATTTAAATCTTAAATAACTTCATTTCCTACCAAAAATAAATGGCAGATAGAATGAAATCCTCTGACTTCAGTCCTTTCTCTCCCTTTGCTCTTACCCCTTCCCATACAAATCCTTACATGAACACCTCCCTCTTTATCTTCCCTCTTCCAGGGACTCTTCTAGCTCTTTCTGCTCCTGTACCTCCTAATTCGTCCCCAACTTCTCAGAGCTCCCTTCCCCCAACAGCCACATGTCTCTTCCCCCAGCCTATGTGGTGCTGGAGGTGCAAGATGCAGAACCCTGTGGTTATAGACCTGGAGGCTACTGCACAGTGGCATGGGAAGGCATAAACACTTCCAAGGCCACAGCCAATGCAGGTGAATAGGCTGGAGCTGGGCTGGGTGACCTTAGCTGCCTTGCCCACCCCCTCTTTGCCTGACTTCCTCCTACCCTGAGACTTCCCTCTGCCCTGCCAGCTTCCCTCTGCCCACTGGCTTCAGATGGAAAAAGGCTAGAAAAAGAGAGAAAATGAGACACACAGCATTCCCAAAAGCACAATAGGTTTTTAACAGTGGCTACCAATTTTAAAACTTCTTCAAAAATAGTTACTCAATGGCCCAGGCAAGAAGACCCTGCCCTTCTGCAAAATAGAACCCTGCCACCAACTACAATTTTGGGCCCCTAAAATAAAATGCCCCAAGAGGCGTCTTTCACTAGAACCTTGGAACTGTGCCCTCTCAACAAAGGAGAGAGTAACTAAAAGGAAAGAAGGTTATACTTTTTTAAGTATAACTTTAGAGTATAATTAAGATTTTTTCTTATTATTGTTGGGGAATCATTGAGAGTATAAAGAACCAGGTTACACTGTTTGCATTAGTTGGGTAAAGTCCATCTTATAATTGTGTATTGCCCCCAAGAAATGTGTCACACACCATGACCTCCACTGCCCTCCTTCATTCCGTCTCTGTTCCCCCATTCCACCACCACCCACCATGTATTAGCATCAATTGTCCTCATATCAGAATTGAGTACATTGGATTCTTGCTTCTCCATTCCTATGATGCTTTACTAAAAAGAATGTGTTTCAACTCCATCCAGGCATAATGTTACCACCTTTTTAAATGACTGAATAGTACTCTAGGTTACACACCTGCTACAGCTTGTTGGATTGGTGGGCATTTAGGTTCTTCCCACAATTTGGCAATTGTACATTGAGCTGTGATAAACAGTCTAGGGCAAATGTCCCTATGATAAAATGATATTTTTTCTTCTGGGTAGGATGCCCAGTGATGGGATAGTATGATCAAATGGGAGGTCTAGTTTGAGTTCTTTGAAGATTCTCCATATTTCTTTTCAAAAAGGTTGTACTAGTTTGCAATCCCACCAGCAGTGTAAAAGTGTTCCCTTGTCTTCACATCCATGCCAACATCTGCAACTTTGAGACTTTGTGATGTGGGCCATTCTAACTGGGGTTGGTGATATCTCAGGTTGGTTTTGATTTACATTTCTCTGATAATTAGTGACGATGAGCATTTTTTCATGTTTGTTAGCCATCTGTCTTCTTCTTTTTTTTTTTTGTGAAAATCATTAACATGTTGTACTTATTTATTTTATTTTATTTTATTATCTTTATCATTAAATCATAGCTGTGTATAATAGTGCAATCAAGGGGTACTATGTGCTGGTTTCATATACAATCTTAACTATTTTCATCGAACTGATTAACATAGCCTTCCTGGCAATTTCTCCGTTATTATATGAAGACATTTGTATTCTGCATTTAGCAAGGTTCTCCTGAACTCTTCTAAGATGCACCATAGGTGTGGCCCCACCAATTACCCTCCCTCCGCCCCAACCTCCCCTCTCCCCCTCCCTACCCTTTCCCCTTTTCCTATATTCATGTGTTATAGTTGGGTTATACTATTCATACGACAGCTATAAATTAGCTTCATAGTAGGGCTGAGTACAATGGATAATTTTTCTTCCATTCTTGAGATACTTTGCTAAGAAGAATATGTTCCAATTCCCATCTGTCTTCTTTAAAGAAGGTTCTGTTCATCTCCCATGCCCGTTGATATAAGGGATTGTTGACTTTTTTGGTTGCTTAACTTGAGTTCTCTGTAGATCCTAGTTATCAAGCTTTTTTTCCATTCATAATATGCAAATATATTTTCCCATTATGATGGTTGTGTCTTTGCTTTGATTGTTGTCTCCTTAGCTGTCAAAGTTATTCAGTGTAATTAAGTCCTATTTGTTTATTTGTGTTGTTGTTGCAATTGCCATAGAAGTCTTCTTCAAAAAGTCTTTCCTGAAGTTGATGTTTTCAAGTGTTTTCCCCACACTTTCTTTGAGGGTTTTTATTGATTCATGCCTTAGATTTAGTTTTTTTATCCATCTTGAATCAATTTTGGTGAGTGGAGAAAGGTGCAGGTAACACAGCATAATTTGTGTGTGTGTGTGTGTGTGTGTGTGTGGTTTTCCCGCCAAGATTTATAAGTCTAGATATGAGGAAACGCCAGACAGATCCAGGTTGAGGGATGGCTGACAGAATTAAAAACCCACACTCTCTGAATTTGTCAAGGTCATGAAAGCCAGGGCAAAAGCGCAGAACTGTTCCATTTTAAAACCGATTAAGGGCTGAGTAGTCCTAGTACTCTGGGAGGCTGAGGCAGGAGGATTGAGGCCAGGAGTTCAAAACCAGACTGAGCAAGAGTCTCTAACAAAAAATAGACAAAGAATGTAGCTGAACGTAGTGGTGTACACCTATAGTGCCAACTATTTGGAAGATAGGAAGATTGCTTCAGCCCAGGAGTTTGAGGTTGCAGTGAGCTGTGATAATGTCACTGCTCTCTAGCTGAGGTGACAGTGAGATTCTGTCTAAAACAAAACAAAACAAAGATTAAAGGGACTTAATAAATAACTGTAAATTCCGATCCTGAATTTGGATCCTGGAGTAGAAAGGAAAAAGAGGCATTGCATAGCTGTTGAAATTTGAATGGGGGTATAGATTGGATAACAGTGTTTTATTAAATTAATATCCTGATTAGGATGATTACATAAAGCTTAAAAAAATTGCATTTGTTTGAGGGCCATACACACTGAAATATTTAGGGGTGAAATGATATTATGTCTGCAACTTGCTTATAAATTGATCAGAAAAAGAATAATGATAATGGCAGGAGTTGGAGGTTGCTGTGAGCTGTGATGCCACAGCACTCTACCGAGGGCAACAAAGTGAGACTCTGTTGCAAAAAAAAAAAAAAAAAGAATAATGATAATGGGTATAAATGGAACAAAGTTCTTTGTACTCTTCTTGCAATTTTTCTTTAATTATTTCAAAATAAATTAATTTAAAGAGAAGGCTAAGAACTCAAATCTCTCCCACTCTAAACAAAGCAAAACTAAAAACAAAACAAAATAACGAAGCCAGTCACCACTTACTGTCGCCACTTCCTCCCTACTGGGTATCAGGATGTAGAGGAAACAGCATGGGACCGATGTCAGGAAGCCTCTGTTTGGGGCTGGCTCTGCCACTCCCTAACTTTGTGACTTTGGCCAAATCATTTCATCTTTCCGAATCTCAGTTTCCTCATTTATAAGATGGAAACCATAGCATCTCCCTTATCAGAGCTGCTGTGGGGATCAAGGGAGAGAAAGGATATAAAAGCAGATAGTGAACTCTAATGTGTTCTACAAATACCAACTCCAAGTGATCTCTCACTCTCCTGGTGACACAGGATTGTCTTCACACCTTACAAAACGCATCCTCTCCTCAGAGCTCAGCTAGCCCTCTGCAGGATAGTATGCAGGTTATCACAGCTTTGGTCTGTTGATGCTTTTGACTCTCTTAACCTCCTTTCCTTGGGGACCCCAGTTACTCTACTGAAGACATTCCCACTCACACCTTCAGCCTCAGCTTCCCCTCTCAGCTGTTCTGTCTTCATTTGAGTGTTCCCACAGGCACTTCAAATTGACCTTGGACAAAACTAAATCCTTAACTTGTTTCTCTTATGTTCTCTTTCCTATTGAAAACACCACCTTCTCTCTAAATACTTAGGCTAGAAACTGGGAAATCATTTATTATCATTTCCATATTGAAGTATCTACTATGTGCCTGATACTACCCTAGGTACTTTGCATTCTTCATTTCCTTTAGTCCTTGAAGGAGACCTATAAAGTAGATCCTACTTCATTCTGCTCTACAAAGCTGGATTCTGAGATTCAGAGAACCTATACAACTTTGAGCCCAGAGCCACATAGCTAATATATGGTGGCACTGGGATTTGATAATAGGCTTGTCTGACTCCAAAGACCCTTTTCTTAATCTGAATCACATATTCCATTGATTTATTCCTAAATTCCTATTGCTCATTGATTCTTGGTAATTTTCTATCACTGAATTGGCCCTGCCTCCCTCTCTTTGCTTTCTGACAGTCTCACTCTGTCGCTGTGGTTGAGTGCCATGGGATCATCATACTTCACAACAACCTCAAACTCTTAGGCTCGAGCCATCCTCTTGCCTCAGCCTCCCAAGCAGCTGGGACTACAGGCGCCACCACAACACCTGGCTAGTTTTTCTAGTTTTAGTAGAGATAGGGTCTCGCTTTTATTCAGGCTGGTCTGGAACTCTTGAGCTCAGGCAATCCGCCCATCTGTGCTTTCCAGAGTGTTAGGATTACAGGCGTCAGCCTAGATCACTGCAACCTCAAACTCCTGGGTTCAAGCAATCCTCCCGAGTGGGTGGGACTACAGACATCCACCACAAACCGCCTAGTTTTTCTACGTTTAGTGGAGGCAGTGGTCACGCTCTTGCTCAAGCTCATCTAGAACTCTTAGTTCAAGGGATCCATCCGTTTAGGCCTCCCAGAGTGATGGGATTACAAGCTTGAGCCACTGCACTCAGCTGGAACGGGAACTTTGTTCGCAAGGATTGTTGTTTCTCGGGGAGGATTTTGGCTGCAAAGCACGCCCCGCACAAGCATGGTTGCCACAGACCGGAAGTGCCGGTTAATTGCTGGAGTCAGTTTTTCCGCGGGGCGGAAAAGACTTGTCGGTAAGTGTGCTGACCATTTCCAGTTCCTTTTCCTTGCAGGACCCCACATGAGTAAGCTGTGGCGGCGCGGGAGCACCTCTGGGGCTATGGAGGCCTCTGAGCCGGGTAAGGACGGGTAGATCGAGCAATTTTAGGTCTTCTTGGAAGAGAAGTCCCTTTTTCGGTCATCGGAGCTTCCAAGGCACTTCGCCAGAAGTGGAGAGGAGAAAGGTGGTGCTGTTGCTATGGCAACAGCTAGTACCTGAAGCAGGGTGGCATCCCTTAGGGGTATTAAGTTATTCCCGGCTTCCCATGCCACCCTACAGCCAAACACTTTACTGGTCCTCCTTCCACAGGGGAAACCCTAGAGTTGAGTCTGGCGGGAGCCCACAGCCACGGAGTGCACAAGAAGAAGCACAAGAAGCACAAGAAGAAACACAAGAAGAAACACCATCAGGAAGAAGAGGCCGGGCCCACGCAGCCATCTCCTGCCAAACCCCAACTCAAACTTAAAATCAAGCTGGGCGGGCAGGTCCTTGGTACCAAGAGGTGAGGCCAGGGGGTCAAGGTTTTATTTGGGGACTTAGGAGCAGGCAGAGACAGAAGCCAACCAGGCTTTCTAAAAAAAAAGAATGGACACTGACTGCAGGGACCAAGTTTAGGCAGCAAGAACTCAAGAAGACTGGGAAGGCTGGATGTAGCTACTGAACAAAAGGAAGAGACATTTGCTTGGTTTACATAGTAGTGTTGCTTCTATGCAGTGTTCCTACTTTCACTGTGATCCCAGAGGGAACTCGCTCACCGTCTCCCCTTATGGTTGTGGATAATGAAGAGGAACCCATGGAAGGAGTCCCTCTAGAACAGTACCGTGCCTGGCTGGGTGAGAATGATCTGGAGATGGGGAAATTGGGGTTCTCCTTTTACCTGGCTAAGGGAAGGGGGTTGGTTCTAATGTGGCTTAGAATTTTGAATGTCACAATATAACTTGGCCAAATAAGGGTGTTTCATCTGAACAATTCTACTTTTATCTTTCCAACTTTCCTTCCCAGATGAAGATAGTAATCTGTCCCCCTCTCCACTTCGAGACCTGTCAGGGGGGATAGGGGGTCAGGAAGAAGAAGAGGAACAGAGGTGGCTAGATGCCCTGGAGAAGGGTGAACTAGATGACAATGGAGACCTCAAGAAGGAGATAAATGAGCGACTGCTCACTGCTCGACAAGTAAGTTGGTTCATTTTTTTATTCATTCCCCAAATATATACAGCATTGAGAACTTTCCATGTCCTAAGCACTTTGCTTGGCAGTGGGGAATATGAGTAGTAGAAACAAGGCAAGCTTTCTTTTCTTTTTCTTTTTCTTTTTTTTTGAAGTTTTTTATTTTGGCTGGGGCTGGGTTTGAACCCACCACCTCTGGCATATGGGGCCAGTGCCCTACTTCTTTGAGCCACAGGCGCTGCCTGGCAAGCTTTATTTTCATGGAGCTGGTATTCTAGTGTGTGTGTTTGGGGTAAGGTAAGTACATAAACAAGTAATTTCAAAAAGCTGTATGGTTTATGCCAAAAAGAAAATTGGAAAAAAAAAAAAAAAAAGAAAGAAAATTGGGTGATGAAACAGAAAGTGGAGAGAGACATTAAGATAGAGTGAGAAGACCTCTCTAAAGAGACATTTCTAATACCAAAGAGGATTTTCAGGCAGTGCTTGGTGGCTCATGCTTATAATCTTAGCACCCTGGGAGGCTTAAGTAGGTGGACTGCTTGAGCTCAAGAGTTTGAGACCAGCCTGAACAAAAAAAATTTAAAAAGACTAGCAGGCATCCCAGCTACTCGAGACGCTAAGGCAGGAAGATCACCTTAGCACAAGAGCTTGAGGTTGCTGTGAGCTATGATGACACCATGATACTCAACTCCAGGGTGACACAATGAGACTCTCTCAAAAAAAAAAAAAAAGTTGGGGGAGGCTTTTCAGGTGGAGAGATCTGACTGCAGGCACAAAGACCCTGAGACTGGAACATGCCTAGCAAGATGAAGGAGAAAAAAGTGTGGTCGAGCCAACAAATGACTGTATGCAGAGAAGTGACAGATTTGATTTACATTTCAATAGATTACTTTGGCTTCTATGTGGAGAATACGTCGAGGATAAGGAACAGAAACTGGGAGACCAGCTAGGAAGCTGGTAGTCAGTTTAGATATGGCAGTGACTTGAACCAAGATGAAAGTAGTGAAGATGGAGAAAATCAGACACATTGTGGATATATTTTGGAAGGAGATACTTGTTGGGAGGGGAATGGATTAAAAAAGAACTAAGGGGGGCCAGGCCCCGTGGCTCACACCTGTAATCCAAGTACTCTGGGAGGCCGAGGCAAGTGGATTGCCTGAGCTCTGAGCCAGAGCTAGACTTCCTCTCTAAAAAACAGCTGGGCGTTGTGGTGGGCACCTATAATCCCAGCTTCTTGGGAGGCAAGAGAATCCCTTGAGCCCAAGAGTTTGAGATTGGTGTGAGCTATGACGCCATGGCGCTCTACCGAGGGCAACAAAGTGAGACTTTGTCTCCAAAAAAAACCCAAACCGGGGTTAACCTTGAGTTTTTGGCTTGACCAATTAACCAATTGCTTCTTATTTCATTGAGATGAGATTCACCACCACCACTACCCTCTCCTGAAGAGGTCTCAGAGTTTTGGTACACAGGCCAGACAGGTTAATATGACCAATGCCTTCTCCCTTAAGAATCAAAGACCTAGGCTCAGGGCCTGTGGCTCAACGGGCTAAGGTGCCAGGCACATACGCCTGAGCTGGTCGGTTCGAATTCAGCCCCGGCCCGCCAAACAATGACGGCTGCAACCAAAAAAAAAAAAAAAATAGCCTGGCGTTGTGGTGGGCGCCTGTAGTCTCAGCTACTTGGGATGCGGAGGCAGGAGACTCGCTTGAGCCCAGGAATTGGAGGTTGCTGTGAGCTGTGATGCTACGGCACTCTACCAAGTGTGACAGCTTGAGGCTCTGTCTCAAAAAAAGAAAAAGAAAAAGAATCAAGGACCTAAAGGTGAATGTCAGAAGACCTGGGAGGAGGCAGTATTACGGGCCCCTAAAGGGTATTTTTGTTTGTTTGTTTTGTTTTTTTGCGGATTTTGGCTGGGGCTGGATTTGAACCCACCACCTCCGGCATATGGGGCCAGCGCCCTACTCCTTTGAGCCACAGGCGCCACCCTAAAGGGTGCTTATTAATAACTTCTCCCAAAGCCTGGGCTGCTGAAGACACTGCCTTTCATGTCCCTCTTTTCCCCGGGTGTGGCAGATCTTGCCTTTCTGCCTTCCTCCTCTTTTAGATACCAACCCATCTCTCTCTCTTCTCCCCCCCACCCCAGCGAGCCTTGCTCCAGAAGGCGCGGAGTCAACCTTCCCCTATGCTGCCGCTGCCTGTGACAGGGGGCTGTCCTGCCCCTGCCCTCACAGAGGAGATGCTGCTGAAGCGTGAGGAGCGGGCGCGGAAGCGGCGGCTGCAAGCGGCACGACGAGCGGAGGAGCACAAGAACCAGACTATAGAGCGTCTCACCAAGACTGCGGCACCCAGCGGGCGGGGTGGCCGGGGGACTGCACGGGGCGAGCGGCGGGGAGGGCGGGCAGCGGCTCCGGCTCCCATGGTGCGCTACAGTAGCGGAGCTCAGGGTTCCACCCTTTCCTTCCCACCTGGGGTCCCTGCCCCCGCGGCATTGCCTTCGCGGCCAACCACAACAGGCCCTCTTCCGCGCTGCTCTGTCCCGGGTTGTCCCCACCCGCGCCGTTACTCCTGTTCTCGCACCGGCCAGGCGCTGTGCAGTCTTCAGTGCTATCGCATCAATCTGCAGATGCGACTTGGGGGGCTCGAGGGCCCGGGATCCCCTCTTCTGGCTACTTAAGGTCCTTACCTAACCTGGGTTCTGCGCCCTCCCACGCCCCGTTTTCAGTGTCTTCCCCACCCTATTAAATTTCATCTGGTGCTTTGGGTTGTATAGAATTGGGGGAGTGGAATCTGGGCAGACCAGTCGCTGGTATATGCATACTGCCCCTGTCGGAGCTCTGGTCGACGCCTAGGGGTTGGAAAAGACCACAGGCAGGCCAGCCAGATTTCGCCGGGACTCCGGAAGATTTGGGAGACCCCGCCTCCTCCAGCCGGGATTACCTGGAGCGGTTCGGCATTTGGCGTCAAGCCGAAAATAGGGCTCAAGCCTATCAGCGGGAATTTTGCTCTTCTTTGGTTCATAAAACTGGAGCCTGTTCTATGGTCCCTATTGGCTTTTGTCGCTGTCAGTCAGGGTCGGGGTCGAACGTTCCCCCACTCTTTGTCTGTGCAAGCTCTTGTTGTCTGGGAGAGCGGCGGAGGCGCTGCGGCAGATTGGTCACAGGGAGAAACCTCTTGCCTGTTCCTATTGGTCAGCTCGTCGAGGGGCGATGCTGATTGGTAGGGCAGAGCCGTCTGGGTCCTAGTTGGCGGAGCTCTCCCCGGTGGAAGCTCCGGCCGCGGAGTGATGGTGGCAGCGGCGAAGATGGGCCGGGCAGGGACCATGGCGGTGGCGGCAGAGGTGGCAGGGGCGGGGCAGCTGGCGGTAGAGGAGGCTGTGGTCTTCAGGGGGCTGTAGGTGGAGGCATGGCTCGGGCCAGCAGCAGGAACGGCAGCGAGGAGGCCTGGGGGGCACTTCGGGCACCGCAACAGCAGGTATCCCAACAGCTCCAAAAGCTATCGTGACAGCCATTTATTTCTCTTTCCCCTTTCCTTGTCCCTTCTTTTGGGGGCGGGGGCGGAACGCAAGAAGCCAAAGGTACTGTGAAGTTCCTAAACATGTCCCTTCCACTCTTTGTCTAAACTTTGTAACGTAGATGCAGCTGACTTTGCCTGCAGTCTCATAGACCCCATCCCATGGTTGCAGTGGAAGGTTGCAGTGGCACTCCAGTGACCAGAGGCATAGTGAGGCCCCAGGGAGGCGCCCTCTGTCTTGCAACAGTTATTTGTGATGTTTTTCTGTGTGCCTATTGTCACAACAGAGTCCGACAGCGTCTTCTCTTGAGGGAGCAATTTGGAGAAGAGCTGGAACCCAGACTCGCGCCTTGGATGCCATCCTTTATCATCCACAGCAATCCCATCTGGTTGGGAACACTGCTCTGAGTCGCACACTACCCTTCCTTTACCCTAGGGAGGCTGAAGCCCAGGGATGGAAAGACCCAGCTTCGGGGTGTAGGGTAGTGGACCATGTGGAATAATGAAAGCATTTTAGCCTTGGAAATGACCTTAAACTTCTACCCATTGTCTGAGATTTTGAGATGGCTTGGACTGTTTTTGTGGCTGCTACCAAAATACTCCCTTAACAGAAAGCACTCTGGGGAGCAGTCTAGCTGAGTGTGAAGGAAGCCTCATATATACCGAACTGAGATCTCCCTCTTTGTATGTTTACACATGTCTTGTTCTGTAGACTTACTTTTGCTACTCCAAATCATCTTCCACTTTTACAGCCCTTCAGATATTTGAATACTCCTTTCAGAATCCCCGACTCTCCCCATCTCTCCAAGCTGAACTTGGTTCACAGGGTGGAATTGTGTATGTACTTGCAAGAGGTGGGAGTGGACTGTGCCTTGAGCTGGAATCTCCCTTAGTTCTAAGTGCCTCCTTACCCCTAGCTTCGAGAGCTGTGCCCAGGAGTGAACAACCAGCCCTACCTCTGTGAGAGTGGTCACTGCTGCGGGGAAACTGGCTGCTGCACCTACTACTATGAGCTCTGGTGTGAGTCTCCAGGAGGGTTATTCTCAGGTCCCTCTGCCCACCCTCCCTTGGACCTCAGAATTCTATCCTTCATGGACCATTCTCTGCATCAGAGGTATCTGAGTTACTCCCTCCTTGCCTCTTGTAGGGTTCTGGCTGCTCTGGACTGTCCTTATCCTATTTAGCTGCTGTTGTGCCTTCCGCCACCGACGAGCTAAACTCCGGCTCCAACAACAGCAACGACAGCATGAAATCAACCTGTTGGCTTACCATGGGGCATGCCATGGGGCTGGCCCTGTCCCTGCTGGTTCACTGCTTGACCTTCGTGAGTGACTTCAGTCTCTGGGTCCATTACTAGTGGCCCCTCCTAAATCAGGACCCCCAAATCAGCCCACATTCCCTTTTCCAGACATTTCGAAGCACCCTTTCCCCTAATTCAAGAGACTCTTATCCCATTCCTGGTGGCCATCAGCCAACCATGCCATTCTTTTCCTGCAGGCCTCCTCAGCGCCTTCAAACCCCCAGCCTACGAGGATGTGGTTCACCGCCCAGGCACACCACCACCTCCTTATACTGTGGCCCCAGGTTGCCCCTTGACTGCTTCTAGTGAACCAACCTGCTGCTCCTCTGCATCTAGCTGCCCCGCCCCCTGCGAGGGAACAAATGTGGAAGGTGTTTCTTCCCACCAGAGTGCCCCTTCTCATCAGGATGAGCTTGAGGCAGGGGTGAGCCCTGCCCCCACACCCCCCTCCTGCCGTTATCGCCGTCTGACTGGTGACTCAGGTATTGAGCTGTGTCCCTGTCCTGACTCCAGCGAGGGTGAACCAATCAAGGAGGTGAGGTCTAGTACTACCCTGCCAGATCTGGAAGACCATTTCCCATGTGCACTGCCCCCAGATCCTGTACCCCAGGTCTCCTCCATGGGGCTGGCTTCCAGGCAAGGGGACATCCTGTAAGTAGTTTGGGGGTGAGGGCTGCATTACTTGCTCACAGAAACAGCCCCGGTGTTCTCTTTGACACCTCCTTCCCCTTCTAGAATCTGCCTAAAAGGGCTGGAGCCCTGAAGAGCGGGCCAGTATTTGGGGGATTTTGGTAACTCTACCCCTCAAGACATACACAAGAGCCTTTGATCTCATTAAAGAGATGTGAACCAGCTGCTTGTGGATTTGGGTGGACTAGAGCTCAATTTACTGCATTGCAGTTGACCTGACTGAGTTTGAAGGGAAGTAGTAGTGGCCATTTAATCCCATCTTGCCTAGTAACAGCAAGCATCCTTGAGGCTTGGACTAACAGCTAAGACCTCTTAGTGAGGCAAAGCTGGCAAAAGCAAGAGTTTGGTGTTTTTTTCCATTTTATTTAGAAAAATAGATTCTGAATTTACATTCACCCTGGGGTTGTGTGGGCTGACTATAAGGAGACACCTGAGATGAAATGAGGAAGGTTTGAATTATTGGTATCTTAGGGGCTGAGGACAGAAGCCTGAGACTTTGTCCCTCCAGATCCAGACTGGCATGAATGGCCCGGCTTCCCTCTTCCCTGCCTCAGTAGTCTTCAGCCATGGCCAATAAGACAAGGCTAGTCCAGCCCTGGAAAGGGCGGCAGCCCATGCCCCGCCCATCCCGGTCACTGTACTGTTCCCACAGGAAACCTGTAGCCTGGAACTGCTGCCATACATTGCCTACCACATTAGCACGCAGCTCACTGTGGAGTTTGGCAGCCTGGGCTTGGTGGGGCCCCTCAAGGTGCGCATAGTAGTGCAGTGCTCCCAGGGCCAGGTAGTTGACGTTGAGCCACACAGCACCCCGCCAATAGGGAGGATCATGCTCTGAATTGTACTGACCATAAAAGGGGCTAGAGGCTGCCAGGGAGCGTAAACCAAAGGGGCTCCAGAGATGGCGGCTGTCAGCTAGAATGTCCAGCAGGGGCCCAAGGTGGGATGAATTAGGGTCCAGCAGCCGAAGTAGGAAGGGAAAAAGACTAACATAGCCCAGCGCATCCACATATTGCAAACGAGGTGGGGACCTGCCCACCACCCGAACCAGACCCTGAGGGGGCTTAGGCTTTAGTTGTACTGCTTTGGTGTGGTTCCCAAAGTCTGCAAAGAACCCTAGTTCTGGGGCCCAGTGTAGCTCATCCAGACTCTCTTCTGCTTCCAGTGAGGCAGCCAGTGGGCCCAGCTCTGCAGCCACCTCTACCTCCCCCAGATGCTCTGCCAGCCGTGTTAGCAGACGGGCACTCAGTGCCATCCAGCATCGCAGGTCCAGGTGCCGCTCAGTGGCTGAAGGATGTGAAGCCCGGGGGTAGTCATCCAGCCCTGAGGGTAGTGTCTTGGGGTTCAGTAGAGTTGGCAAGGCTGGGTCCCGGCCCCGCCAGCGGTAAGATAGTGGAAGTGGCCCTCCCTGGCTCTGATGAAGCCAGGAGAACCAGGCATGCAGGCGAGGGAAGGCCTTTTGGAGGAAGTCCAAGTCAGCAGGGTCACCACCCTCTAACATGTGGGCCACAGGCAAAAGCAGGGTTGGGGGGTTTGCATGGGCGGCCCGCTGCACCAAGAATTCTGGAGGCACCCGGGCTCGGGCCTCATCACCCAGTATTTGCTCCCGCCCAATCCAGCCATCAGCATTGAGCAGCCCCAGCCAATGGCCTAGGATTTCCCGGGTGAGGCCAGGATCCCACCGCTGAATCACCAACTGATGAAAGCCCTCATCCCAAAGGAAGCCTCGGGGGAAGAATGACCGGGAGGGCACAGCTGTGAAAAGAGGGACTGGTGGAAAGAGGGCTGGGTCCATTTTCTGTTCAGACCCTTCTACCCCCATGTCTGGCAATACCAGACCCTGTCCATAGAAATAGCCAATCCCACCAAGGAGGCCACTGAGGGCAGCCTGACCCAAAGCCTGTTCCCCAGGGGTCAGGCCCTTCTCCTTCAGCTTGAAGGTCTTCTCAAAGCGCTCTCTAAAGGCTTCAACATGGCTTGCCAGGGCCTGGGTTAGTACGCTGCCTGCCAGCTGCTTTAGGGCTTGGTTTCTTTCTGCCTGGGCACTGCCTGATTCAAATACAAACTCCACAGAAAAAGGGACTTTCAGTGACACCTGCTGTACCAAGAATTGCCCTTGCCCACTTGGGCCTCTGTCTTCCCACTTCAGAGATCCTGGCAAGCCGAGATAGCGTTCAGCTGAGGCTCCTGGGGGCCGATGCTCAAACCAACTATTTAGGTGACTCTTTACCAACTCTGTCAGCAGAGGCAGTCCTGGGTTGGAGGACCAGAAGACATTGTAGCTTGAAGGAAAGAAGATAAATAAGAAATACTGTTCAGGGGAAGGTGATGGGGATTATAAAGAGAAATAAGAAGTGATTAGAAGTAAGGTTAAGAGGTCTCTGGCAGGGGACATGTAGACTGGTGTGAATGGAAATAATTGGTGGAAAGAAGGTATGATGGGGGAGACAAAACAAGCTAAGTCAGCATCCATACCACCCCACACATTCTTCCCTGTTACCTGCCATGCTTGGGAGCAGTATCCCCTGGACTGGTTGGTGGCAGAAGTGTAAAGCGAAAGTCACCAAGTTCACTGGTGTGCCCGCTGATGAACTTCAACTGCCCCTTGGTCCTGATCTCTGGTGAAAGGATTTCCTTGCCATCTGTCACCACATAGAAAAACAGGGAGACCAAAGGAAGGGCAGAGGTACCTGAGGCCTGGGTGACAAGGAAAACAGAAAAGAACAGCATTAGATTGGCATTCTCTGAGGATCATACTTAGTGAGGGAAAGGGATAGCAGGGAGGGGCGATGTGGTAAACAACATACACATGGCAGTGTTGAGGGTCACTTAGGGTAAGCAGGTACACCCAGTGAGAAGAGATAAAGAGCCTTGCACAAGGTTCTCTGGGAAATAACTGAGTACTTTTGTTCTATGTCCTACATTAAGAACTCTACACAGATTACTTCATTTAATTTTTACAATCCTGTGAGTTAGGTGCTATTATCTTTATAAATAAGGAAATGAAGGCTTAGAGATGGTAAATAACGGTGGTCATATGGTCAAGTATTTAAGAGACTCTGCTGTTAACTCCCACTTCATACTGCATTTGCTGGCAGCAAAGGAAGGATGGAGGGAGTCTGGGCTGAGGAAAGGGTGTCCTGAGGCCCTGACCTGAGGCTCTATAGTCACTCTCCAGCTCCAGTCCCCTCCGTGCTGACCCCCAGGTCTCTTGACGAACTCAGTGGTGAGCCTTAAGGCCCCATCCTGGATGTGTTGCCGCCCGAAGGAGAGACCGTCGTGGAACTCCCAGCCAAAGGGACCCACGCCGTCCCCCTGCTCACACGTGTGCCTGAGCTTAGGGGTCCCTGGGGTGGTGCCCTGCTGCGCCCACATCAGTCCTGAGGGTAGAATGGCCACGTAAGTCAAAGAGAGCTGGGGACCTGTTCCTCTGGATCTTCAAGAACTTCAGGGTCATCCTTCCTTGTAACTGTCCTGATCCACTCCTCCCCACCCTTGTTTTGGTTTGAAGCTGGGGCGCCCAGATTAAAAGTCCGCCTGTCTGCCCGTCCCTGGGCCCAGTTACCGGTGAGGAGGGGCTTCGAGCTGCGAGTCTTCATGCCGAAGTAGACATGAGGGCGGTAGGTTCCCCAAAAGAGATCCGGGGTCACAGCGGGGCTGGAGGAGTCGGGGGGCAGCGCAGGAGGTGCAGAGTGCAACGTGACCGCCCGTCGCGCACGGTACAACGCCAGCACCCAGCGCCCCGACAGGCCCAGGGCCAAAGACAGGACCACGACGGCCAGAGCCACTCCCCCAGTCGTGCCACGGGCCCCGCCGCCCCGGCCATCCCGGCCGTCCCGTCGGCCGGGGCCGCCCCGAGCCGCCCTTTGAGCTGTCCGCGCTCCATCTGCCGGCGCTGCGCGGCGCCACCGCTCGCCTCGAGCCATCCGGGTACAGGTCGGCGTTACTATAGGGAAACTCCGAGAGGCGGCAGTGGAGCCTGGGCCCTGCCTCGCCTCTCCTGCTTGCGCCCCTCACTCCAGTGACCAGTCCTGTCAGCCGCACCTGCCGGCCCGCGCTTCCTTCTCCACATCCGCCTCCTGCCGGAAGTCCCGCCCCGCCACGTCAGGTTACAGTCCACCCTAGCCCGGAACCGTGGTCGCCTGAGTGGTGTAGGGATTGTCATCCGGGTCGGCCGCCCAGCGAAGCTCACAGAGTCTGCTCTTATTTGGCATGCTCACGGAGATAAAACCAGTCTCGCGTTGGGATGTTTTTTCTTTATTTCTAAGTAACTATACGTATATTGCGAACCTGAGATGCTATCTCGAGTGTTTAATAACACATTTCACTGCCCTGTCCCAACCAGGTGGCAGATTCCGTGGCCTAGGAAGGACAAGTAACTTGGCCCGGCCTAGAGAGCTGAGAAGTGGATAGCTTTGAACAGGTGTATCTGAATCAGACAGGATCACTTTGCCCAGACTCGGTGCCTTCTTTCCTGCTATAATTGAGTGCAGGACCCACCCCAAGAAGCAGCCTGGGGTCTGATTCCAGCAATATCTTTAAGCTACCCTGTGACTTCAGAGAAGTATCCATGCGGCCTAGAATTCCCTACCTAAATGAACCCTAAAGGGACCATAATGGTGGTGCACAAACTTACAGAATGCATGTCTCCTACAACCCAGGAAGCAAAAGAGCCTAGAGAGAGGATGGCTATGTCCAGGTCACAGAAGACTATATAGCACGGAAGTAGCATCTGTACCTCAGGTTGGCATAGAAGAATCAACATTACATTTGATGGCAGTTCAGAAATGCAACTTAGATTCATAGTTACTTATTTTTCACCAATCCAGCCCAATATAAGTTATTTTCATAAGGTAGCAATCCAGCCCATATTAAAAAAAGGAAAAAGAAAAAAATGTCCTACTCTACATCCTTATTCCCCCTATTTATCACACCTCCCTTTTAAACTTGTTATATAAAACTAATGCTTTATTCATCATGCCCACTTATCTTTTTCTTGGAATAATTAATAGTTAAAATGTCTATACTATCCAAAGCAATCTATCGATTTAAAGCAATCCCCATTAAAATACCAACGTCTTACTTTTAAGAATTAAGAAGAATAATGCTACGTTTTGTATGGAACCAAGAAAAAACTTGGTTAAATAGTTAATGCAATTCTATAACAGTAAGAATAAATCAGGAAGCATCACCTTACCAGAATTTAGGTTATAGTACAAGTCTGTAGTGATCAAAATAGCATATTGCCATTAAAAATAAGAGACACAGATCTCTGGAACAGAATAGAGTCCAGAGATAAAACCAGTCTCATACACCCATCTAATCTTTGACAAAGCAAACAAAAGCATTCTTTGGGAAAAGAATCCCTAGTTAATAAATGGTGCTGGGAGATTTGGTTAGCTACCCATAAGAGAATGAAAGTAGACCCGCACCTCTTACCACTTAAAAAAAAATGAACTCACAATGAATAACAGATCTAAATCTAAGACATGAAACTATAAAAACCCTAAAGATAAGTGTGGGAAAAACTCTGGATCTTAAGGGCCTAGGGTAAGAATTTATAAAGAAGATCCCACTGACAACTGCAACAACAATAATAAATGGGATCTGATCAAATTAAAGTTTTTGCACAGCTAAGGACATAATCCACAAAGCAAGAAGACAATCTTCAGAATGGGAAAAGATATTTTAATGCTGCAAATCCAACTAGGTTTGCTCACCAGAATCTACAATGAACTGAGCATATCAATAGAAAGAATGAACACCCTTAAAAATTGGATGAGAAGGCTAGGCATGGTGGCTCACACCTCTAATCCTAGCACTCTGGGAGGCTGAGGCTGATGAATTGTTTGAACTCATGAGTTTGAGACCAACCTGAGCAAAAGTGAGACCCTGTCTCTACTAAAAATAGAAAAACTGAGGCGTGGATCGCTTGAGCTGGAGTCGGAAGTTGCTGTGAGCTCTGACACCACAGCACTCTACCCAGACCGACAGCTTGAGACTCTGTCTAAAAACAAAACAAAACAAAAAAACCTGGGCAAGAGACTTGAATAGAAACTTTTCTGGAAAGAACAATGACCACAAGAAAAAATGCTCATCATCCCTAATTACCAGAGAAATTCAAATCAAACCCCCTTTTGAGACACATAAGCCCAGTGAGAATGACCCACATCACAAGGTCCTAGAGCAATAGTTGTTGGCATAGGTGAGGAGAGAAGGGAACACTCAGGCACTGCTGGTGGGGACTGCAAACTAGTATAGTCTCTGTAGAAAGTAGCATGAAAATTCCTCAAAGAACTAAAAGTAGACCTACCATTTGACCCTGCAATCCCAACTAGGTATTTAACCAAATGAAAAAAAGACATTTTTCTACAGAGACACGTGCCCTCAAAGGTCGCTCAGTTGACAATCGCAAAGATGTGCAAACAGGCTGGGCTAGGTGGCTCTGTGAGGCCAAGGCAGGTGGATCACTTGAGCTCATGAGTTCAAGACCAGTCTGAGCAAGAGTTAAGACCTTGGCTTGGTGCCTGTGGCTCAACGGTCTAAGGCGCCAGCCACGTACATCTGAGCTGGTGGGTTCAAATCCAGCCCCAGGGCCCGCCAAACAACAATGACAGCTGCAACCAAAAAAATGGCCGGGCATTGTGGCGGACGCCTGTAGTCCCAGCTACTTGGGAGGCGGAGGCAGGAGACTCGCTTGATCCCAGGAATTGGAGGTGGCTGTGAGCTGTGATGCCACAGCACTCTATCCAGGGTGACAGCTTGAGGCTCTGTCTCAAAAAAAAAAAAAAAAAAAAAAGAGTGGCAGATGATACTAAGATAGAAAGATGAAGACTGAGAAAAACAGCACTCTGGCAGTGTTTTTACACCGGATTTGGCGAAAGTAAGAGGTACCTTGAGTGAGTGGTAGGTTAACAGTAAATGGGTAACGGTAAGAAAGTGAAATCAGTTCAAGTCTGTCCACATCTCTTGCGGTTTTTATTTTTGTTTTGCACTCAGAAGCCCTCCGGATAGTGATTTTAATCAAGCTCTTCTTAAAGAAGAGTTAAGTGTCCTAGTCCAGGCTAAAATCTGCTTGTTGGTCTCCGGCGCTCTCAGCGTCCAGTATCAGCGCCAGGTTTATCCCCACTCGCAGCTAAGTCCCTGGCCTGGATGTGGGAGCTAAAGGCAGTGAGCATTTCCAGAGCGGTGAGCTGGGCGCCGCGCATAATCAGGCGATGCCCATCTCCTAGGGAAGAAAGAGATGAGTCAGGCACGTGAGGACTGCAAGGCTGTGGCTGAGGAGCGCACGGGTTTCCTGCGGCCCCCTCCCGCCCGTCTCCCCACCAAGCGCACCAAATAGCACGTCCACGCAGGGCTCGGAACCGTCGTGTCTTACGTCGGCAATCACCGAGCAGTTGAGATTGGTGGAACGGACTTTCTCGCTGCTCACCGCCTGAAGGAAGGTTCTGTGGGGGAAGACGGCGTGCAGCGACCGCCCGAGGGGGCCGAAGCTCAGGCGGAAGGAAGGCGAGACCCTTCCCTCTCCCACCCTTTCCTCCCTCCTACCTCGTGGATTCCACGTTCTTCTCGAAAGGGCAGAACTGAACTCGAACCTGCTTAACCGACCGGAGACCAAGCCGAGCCAAGGCGGAAGCCATTGTGACCTCTAGCCCGGAAAGACTCAGGCTACCGGAAGTGTTGCTTGTTCAGGAGGCTGGGCTTCCCCAACTTTCGAGACTGCATGGTGTAAACTTGTGGCCACCAGTCAGTCCCTGAAGCTGCCTCAGAACCGCCCTCCCGGGCTCCCCGCCGGAGAGAGAGAAGTGGTTTCAGGATAACGCACAGAAGGGCCCAAAGTAAGCGGTTATCAAATACTACCTATCGTTAACAGTCCTCTTGTTCCTCAGCTAACACTATAAATAAAGTGCAAAAAGCCGCACAAAAATATGTCCGTTTTCTGCAGCCTCTTCCTTTCCCTATCCTGCTGTACCAGATCTAAGTTAACATCATCTTAAGTCCTGGCCCCTGGTAGGAGAGGGTCCTACCGCAACAAGGATTATTCATCTACCAGGAGGTAAACCCCATTCAGGTAATGAAGTGTAAATATGTTGAACTCTGGGTAACCAAAGCTTAAACTTGAAGATTCTGCAGCCCAATATTCTTAAATGATTGAAGGGAAGTACAGGATAATACAACTCTTGGGACTGATTCAGGTGTAGAAAAGCCTATTCCGCCTTATGGTTCAACTGTTTTCAGCCTGGCTTCTGGGACTTAAGTGGAAGTGGCATCTATCCTCTCTGCTCTCTATTGCTCTTCCCTTCCCCTACTCCTGAGCTCTAACTCTCTAGCCCTCCTCCCACTTCTAGCCCTCAGGTGTCTTCACTGCTTCACTGATGGGGAAGTAGGCCTGAGCCCCCCAAGAATGCTGACCTTCAGGTTCCAGGCTGTGGTTTTGCACTTTGCTTGGATTCCAAATGCTGGAGTGATCTTGGATTCATAGCTTTAAGCCCAGGCTCTATATAGCTTGTGGTCTCAGGTTTGGTCTCTTACAAGCTCCCAATTCTAGGTTTCTTTAATATGCAGTTCTAAATGTCTAGCTTTTCCAGCCAGAGGGAGCGAGCTCTGTCCCAAGCTCCTTAGGATTCAGAACTGGTCCCCAGGCAGGAAAGAAAAGGCAGATACCAACTGGGGTGCTGGTGCTGCCTCAAGGCAAGCCATGCCTGCTGATTTCCCACCAGGTAAACCTCAGGGCTAGGTCCCCCTCCCCTCAGTGTGTTTAGCAGCTGAGCTGTCTGGGGTGGGGATGTTCCAGGCCGGAGTGGGTGCTCCAAGCTCTCCAGGTTGTTGAGGCTGCTGCTGGGAAATTCCGTGGTCTGGACCTCATCACAAGCACCTGGTAAGGCAGGAGTGGAAGGTAGGTGACCCATGGGGATATGCTGAAGCCAGATCAATGGTGGGGGTGGGTCACGCAAAGCAGTGAGGCAAGGGGAGTGACTCACAGCAACAAGAGGACCTCCTGTGGACTTGAGACTTGGGCAGGGGCTGCTGCAACAGGCACAGGAGGGCCCCATCCAGCTGCTGGAAGATGCTGAGCATAAGCAAAGTCCGGCGAAGATCTGGGGACAGGTCCCACTGCTCTTCTTCCAGCAACTCCCTGACCACTCCAAAGTCTCGTCTGAGCTGCAGTGCACCCTGCAGGCTGAAGACCAGAGGTACAATGTGGCTTTTTGTCCCTCTTGCCTCTTTAAATTGCCCTGCCCCACCTATTCCTTCCCTTTCCCAGTTATGCTTATTCCCTGCTACTGCTGCCTTTTTTCCCTACCTGAACCGGATTCCATGGGTGAGGATGTGGTCAAGCCAGGCACCCAGGATAGCTGTCAGTGCCTGACTGAGGGCAGGAGCCTGGGCTTCAGGTGGCAATCCCTGCAATCCCTGTAACACAGGCTCCAATACGGTGCGGACCACTAATCCAGCATACTCACTAGGAACATTGGGAAGTTCTGGGGTGAGAGAAGAGAAAGGCCAGGATATGAGGCTTTGGAGAGCCACTGAACCCTTAAATGGAGTGTTTGTGGAGGGGGGGGAGGTAGGATTTGGGGAGAGGAGAGCATTTAAGGTGAAGACAAAGATGGAGACAGTGGAGTGGAGCCAGAATCTTGAGGGGTTGGGACCCTATTGCCCCCTTGGGACCCTGAAAGGGGAAGCTGGGATAAAAGTTACCAGGACAGAGACGAAGCCGCCAGTACCGACCCCGTGGCATGTAGATATTGAAACCATGTGTGGCTTGTTTGTGGCACTCTTGAGAAAAGAGACTTAGTGATTTTTCAGGCAGGAGCTGCAAGGATAAGGAGAAACTAAAAGGAGTTTTTCTGTTAAGAGCTTGTCAATTATGCTAATTCTCTAAATCTGAGGTGTTTAACCTGGCACCTATAAAACCCCAGAATTGTGTGCATGATTATGTGGGCCTGCTCTGGGCATTTTCCAAGGAGAGATGTCATAGCTTTCATTGGGTTTTCCAGGAGGTCTGCACTTTGTCCCAATTACAAACAATTGCTCTATGATTACACTGCCCTCCCCAGCTTGGTTTAGAGCAGTGGTTCTCAACCTTCCTAATGCTGCGACCCTTTAATACAGTTCCTCACGTTGTGGTGACCCCCAACAATACAATTATTTTCATTGCTACTTTGTAACTAATTTTGCTACTGTTATGAATTGTAATGTAAATATCTGATAGGCAAGATGTATTTTCATTGTTACAAAGCGGTTGCAGCCCACAGGTTGAGAACCACTGGTTTAGAGGATAGAACATCCTTGAGGTCACTTTTATTCTACAGGAATTGTAAATAGGAAAAAAGAAGACTGCCCCCTTCCCTAATACCACCAGTGTTCAAAAGCACATGCCAGAGTGTGTCTGCATGATCTGCAACTGGGCAGAGGCTGAGGGGAGGAAAGGAGAATTATAGCAACCTTCTGGTTATCATCTAGGAAAGGAAGGTAGGAAGTGTATGTAGACCATGAGCAATAACAGTTTTAACACTCTGAAACTCAGGAACCTTTAGAACAGTCCTTACATTGAATATTCTTGACAACCCACTTCAGAGCAATGTAAACCATAAAGCGAGACAAGGCTCATATGCTAGTTTTGTTTGTTTCTTTGGCTTGTTTGGTAGTTTTTGTTTTCGACGGGAGATAACACAGCAATAAAGAAAGTCTCTGCTCTATACCTCACCTTGGAGGAGAGGAACCTCAATACATGGGGTTAATGGCAGCAGCTCTGTAAAGAAATTGATGCCAGGGAGCCTGAGGAGAGGAAAGGGGTAGGGGGCCAGGGATGGGGTGGAACCCATTTGACTTGTGGCATATCTGACAACCTGTCTAAATCTAAGCTCTTCCCCTCTTCTCTAGAAATCCTGAACCTCTCCTCCTTCCTTATTAATAACAAGAAAATTACCCTTTGTCAATGAACATTTGTTAGGCACCTCTACCCTCAACAGACTGAGGGAATATAAGCTACACAGTATGAATCAGTCTCTCTCTCCCTCACCTTACAGTCCAGCTGGAAAGAAAAGTCACAATGCCTGACTCTTGTCATCCCAGTGCTGTATGTACTGGAATACCCAGAGCAGAAGTTCAGTAGTACTATCACCAGGCAGACAAGGAAGTCATGTAGAGTGCTTTGCACAGTGTTTGCTTCACTGTCCCTTTTGCTCTGTATTCACCTCAACTATTAAGAGCCTTATCACGGCTTCCTATCTGCCTTCCACCCTGACCCTACAGCTAGATGGAATTTCCATCACCATCTTCACTGTCCCTTTCCTTTCTTACAGTTGTTCCACATCACTCACGAGACAAAGCCCAAAAAACTTTGCGCAGCCCCTGGGATGTGGCGCACGTAGGGCTGGAATTCAGTGCCCTCCCCACAATTTGATGCCCACTTGCTTCCTCCTCCATACCCCACCTCAAGACACATAACACAAGCATGGAAACTCTGCTCTAATCAGGCCATCTCTCCACTACTCCCCCAAAGATCAATGAACTGCCCACCTCCAATAACCCTTGCTGCTCCTTTAAGGCTGCCCAGCCACAGGCCCTGTATGGAGTCTTCTGTAAACCATGTACCACCATGGCCTTCCCTTCTCAGGGATCCCACAACCATCACTATTTGCTCTACTCACGATACATCTGCTTGGGGGCACATTGAGTTTAAGGAGACAGCAGTAAATTGAGGTAGAAATGCCCAATAGGCAAATGGAGATGCTGGACAGCCAGAAGGGCTAAAGTGTGGAAGTTTATAGCATCAAGACCCTGGGTAAGCAGGAATGCAGAGAGAAAAGCAGGGAGTCAGGGATTGAACTCTACACCCAATACTCCTTTCAGAGTAAAAAGGAGAATATTGGACAGGAAGAAAAACAAAAGAACAGATATCTTCCTTAGTAGGGGTATTGTGCAAAATGGGAGAAAATTAAAATTATAGTAACTTTATTCATAATTATAGAAGAAAAATCTTAAATAGCCAAGCATGGATGAAGGTTACCACTGTAAAAAAGGAATCAGAGGTGGCCTGCAGACAGTGTTATTTTTTCATTAGAAGGCTATAAAATGAACTAGGGATGTGTATTACTTTTAAAAAAATACAAATTGACCTTTTTTTTCTGAGACAGGGTCTTGCTCTATCACCCAGACTAGACAGCAGTGGCATCGTCATAGTTCACTGCAACCTCAAACTCCTGGGCTCAAGTGATCTTCCTGCTTTGGCCTACCCAAGTGGCTGGGACTACAGGTGTGAATCACCATGCCCATGTCAAATTAAACTTTTTTTGTGTTTTTTACTTGATGAGATGTTTATTTAACTCAAATCAAGTTAAAAATGTTTGTTATGGCAGGACATCTTGGACACTTTAATTTCCTAGTTTTATCACGAAGCTATAGGAGACAAGTTGATGGTACAGCAATTGAATATGTATTTTAGTAGTTCTGTTTTTTGAAACTGGATTAATCGCTTGTTTCCAAGATTTCTTAGAAACTGAAGAAATTTCCATGTCAAATTAAACTTTTTAAAGAGCAGAAATGGGCTCGGCACCTGTGGCTCAACAGGCTAAGGTGCCAGCCACGTACACCTGAGCTGGCGGATTCAAATCCAGCCCCAGGGCCCGCCAAACAACAATGACAGCTACAACCGGAAAAAAAAAATGGCCGGGCGTTGTGGCCGGCGTCTGTAGTCCCAGCTACTTGGGAGGCGGAGGCAAGAGACTCGCTTGAGCCCAGGAATTGGAGGTTGCTGTGAGCTGTGATGCCATAGCTCTCTATCCAGGGTGAAAGCTTGAGGCTCTGTCTCAAAAAAATAAAAAAAATAAAATAAAATAAAATAAAGAGCAGAAATGTACTGAAAACTGGCAAGAAAAGGAAAGATGCTATTATTTATCTTTTCTTTTTTTTTTTGGAGACAGAGTCTCACTATATCACCCTCAGTGGAGTGCTGTGGTGTTATAGCTCACAGCAAACTTAAACTCTTGGGCTTAAGTGATTCTCTTGCTTCAGCCTCCCAAGTAGCTGGGACTACAGGCTCCCACCACAACACCTGGCTATTTTTTGGTTGTAGTTGTCATTGTTGTTTGACAAGCCCACATGCACTGCCAGCTCCAGTGTATGTGGCTGGCCCCCAAGCTGCTAAGTTACAGGCGCTGAGCTGCAGTTATTTATCTTAATTTTTTTTTCTTTCTTTTTTTTTTGGGAGGGGGCAAATAAAGGTCTGAACAAAGCTACTGTTTTTTTGTTTTTTTTAATTTTATAGGAATAATCCAGCTAATAAATGAAAAAGGAAAGATAGACTTGGGAGGTCTTCCCTTTGCAACCTCTAATGAAATAATGAATCTAGGCACTGATCAACTATTAACATACAAAATGAGAGTCTGACAGTATGGAGATGGGAGGGATATAGAGATGAAACAAAATTGACCATAAGTTGATAACTGTTTAAAGGCTTAGTGATGGGCCTTTATAACTCTTCTCTCTGCAATTGATTGTATGTTTGAACTTTTCCATAGAAAACAGTTAAATAAAGAGAACAAAAGATGAACCAGGCAAGAAAAGATAAATTTAGCAGAGACTCCAAGGAGATCCCATTTTCCCCTTCCACAGTTGGGACACAACAGGATGTTAAACTGCCAAAGTCAGGGCCCCTATTCTCCTCACCTGGATCTGTGCAGCCAGCTTCTGGATCTCCAGGCCCAGTTGCTGCTCTACCTCCAGAGTCAAGCTTTCCTCTGAGGCCAGGCTAGACAGAGTTTTTGCCTCTTGCAATAGAGGCTTTTGGTGGAAACAGGGAGTGAGTACTCACTTCGGCCCATGCTGCTCCCTTCCCCACTCCCCAGCCACTCACAGGTAAGTCCTTTTGAATCAGAAGCAGGAGGGAACCTGGGGCCCATGCTGCCAGGTACTGCTGAGCTCTGCCTAAGAACCAGAGCAAGGTCATATGCAGAGTACAGAGCCCCAGGGCGATGGGTGCAGGACCTGCGGAGGGTAGAAGCAGAGTGAGTACCTAGGGGTCATGGAGTGCCTTTGGAAGAAGGTAGGCTTCAGAACAGAGTGAAGGCAAATGGGATATGCTTAAATGTTCTTCTGTCCCAAAGCCCCTTGTCTTACCTGGAGGTTGACAGATGATCAATCGTGACTTGGTTTCTTGAAGGGCATCCAAGAGAGGAGGAAAGATCCGTTGCAAAAGTTCAGCAGTACACGAGGACGAGGGAAGGCTGCTCTGATCCCCAAGACCTGATCCCAAGGCCTGGCAGAAACCTAAGGATGAGAATATAATCTAGGCGGAGAAAGGCAACCTGGGACTTGTTTCACCACCACCACCCTCGATGTCCCTTTTTTCTCACCTTGGTCCCATCTCCAGATAAGAGACTGATGAAGTAGGCTGTGACACAAATAAGTCAGCTCCTTCTCACACTCTTGAGGCAGGGATGCTGGTGGGAGAAATGACTAGAGCCTGAAAAGAAGGCCTCACTTTCCACAACCCCTGCCCACTCAGTGATGGGACGAGAGGGGAGGCTTCCTCCAAGACTCAAGACTGGAGTGGAAAGCAAAACTTTGCTTTGAAAAGCCCAAAAGCTATAGTCTAAACCCAGATAGTGTTCGTTCTGATGGGCCTGCTTTTGCAGTCAGATTCACAGGTAAAGTAACTAGGGGGAAGGGAGAGACCCCAGCTTTCCCAAACTCAAGCCATCACTCACCCTGATCCAGTGCCTGACTCAGCTGTTGTGCTGCTGCCCTGGAGTCTCTCCAAGGTCCTAGGTTTAGGTCCACACTCTGAGCGCAAGCTCCCCACAGCAGGGTCCAATATTGGCTCCACAGGTCTCCAGCCCCTCCAAGCCCTGGGCTACAGCCTGTTGAACCCGTCACGCCCTCCACCAGGCTCAGGAGCCCTGGTAGTAGCTCCCGCTCCTCGTGGCACCACCTGTGGAGCTGGTCTCGCAATCCCGATGTGCTGAATGCTTCATCCAGCCGACTTGCCACCTGGCAACCCCGCTCCCGCGTCAAGAGACCGAGCACACGGGCGGGGGGGAAAGGGCGTGCAACCCCTGGGACGTGGCTCAGGGCTTTTCCCTGCAGCCTGTGGTAGGCGGGAAGTGCCAGCAGAAGGTCAGCGAGTTGGGACGACAGGCCCGGGCTGGCGGGCGCCCGTCCCAGAGCGCGAAGCTCCATCTCGATGGCAGCATCCAGGCGTTGCGCAGCTAATCCGATGGGGCGCGCCAGGAGTAGCAGTTCCAGAGTCTCCCGAAAGCGGATGCCTCGGACAGACCCTCCGGAAGGATGCAGCTGCAGATCGCGGCACAGCTGGGACAAGGAACTAGAGCCGCAGGACCGTGAGCCGAGATTCCGGGTCCTCAGGAGACGCATTGCCGACTGTAGGAGGCGGGCGTAGTCCCGGGCTTGGAGGAGCTGCTGTTGCTCCTGGTACAGCCGTAGCAACACAGCCCGGAGACGCTGTAGCGCGGGAGGGATCGGGCTGCCCACTACGAGCTCTCCCCTCCAGTCAGTAGCACCAGCCTCGTAGTCTTCACCTAAGTCCTCCAGGAACCACGGCTTCCCTCCAGGAACCCCGCTGGGCCGTGGGTCCAGGCAAGGGATGCTTCTGGCAATCGGTAGCCTTGGCCAGCCAGGGAGAGCGTCCGCCCGTCTTCCTCCCCCCGGTTCCTCCCCAACGCCCGCGGGTTGCACCCACAGCGGGGAAACGGTAGCGAGCGGAGGCAGAAGGCCACTAGAGCGAAATGTCTGGGCCATGGGGCGGCAAATCCAGAACGAACCTAACGATTCCCACTTCCCAGTTTGCCCCAACGCCCGTCGTAGCCGGAACTCCGCCCCATCCCTAGGACCGTCGTCGGGAGCCCCGGGGATCATCATGGACTCTCTGGCGCTCCGTAATTGAAGGCTTCAGCCCCTAACAAAGATGGCTGCCTACCCTGCCCTACCCTGCCCTACCTCGCCCTTTGGCCAACATCAAATACTAAACTTTCACTTTCGGGTCACTGTTAACGGAAGATGGCGCCGACTTCGAAGACTGTGGGACGAATCAAGCTAGGTGAGACGAAAGGGGGGCCAAGAGAGCAGAGGTAGCGCCATTTGGGTCTACCTGCAGTCTGAGCGTTCTCAGGATTTCATGCTTCAGGCAGACTGCGAAGAGCTCCGGCCCATCCCGAGCCTCCTGACATCGCACCGTCTTCCTTTCCTGTAGACTGCCCTCTGCGATCTGGCTGCCCGCTGGAGGTCACTGCTGTACCCAAACTCTGCAAGGAGTTCGGTCCCGAGGACTACGGCGAAGAGGTAAAAGGGACTTTCAGTTTCTCCCGATCCCGCCAGTCTAGGCCACGCCCCTTTTCAATCAGCTGTATTGAGACCCGAGCCTGGCCAGCGCGGAGCAGAGGCTCTGCTTTGGAGGCTTGGGGAACACGTAGCCTCCGGCTGTGTACCTGAGCCTCGTAGGCAAATGAGGGGCGAGATCGTAAGTGTTTGAAGCAGGCAGAACAGAGCAGACTAGAGTTTCTGAGTTGAGGATTGGGGAGTGGGTACGAGTTCCTTGGGGAAAGATATAAGACGGAGGGGACAGTGTGAACAAAAACGCTAAAGCCAGAAAAAGTTAAGAAAACTTCACTACGGTGAGATCAGAGTGGAAAGTTTGCTTGGAACAGTAAAAGACTGGGGCGAGGCTCGGCGCCTGTGGCTCAACAAGCAAAGGCGCCAGCCATGTGCACCTGAGCTGGCGGGTTCGAATCCAGCCCGGGCCTGCCAAACAACAATGACGGCTGCAACCAAAAAATGGCCGGGCGTTGTGGCGGGCGCCTGTAGTCCCAGCTACTTGGGAGGTGGAGGCAAGAGACTCGCTTGAGCCCAGGAATTGGAGGTTGCTGT
>CAUYON010030047.1:0-18989 GCA_963573935.1 Arctocebus calabarensis
GCCTGTAGTCCCAGATACTACGGAGGCTGAGGCAAGAGAATCGCTTAAGCCCAAGAGCTGGAGGTTGCTGTGAGCAATGTGACGCCACGGCACTCTACCCAGGGCGATAAAGTGAGACTCTGTCTCTACAAAAAAAAAAAAAAAAAAAAGTAATTTCATTTGTGTTACTATATTTATTATAATTACACATAAAATAATTAAATGCAAATACAAAATGTAACAGCCACCCAAGTGTCAGATAGTCCACAGCAGAGTTCTGAAGAAAGGGCCAGTGGGTAATGTGTCTGGTCTTGTGGCCAAGCCCTCCCCATCTGGAAAACATATTTTAAAGGAAGTGGGTGGGTGGGGCACAGGGCACAAAGCTGATAGCACAGGACTCCAAGTGTCCCTTCCCAAAGAGCTGTGTGAAGAGACCCACAATACTTGTCTGTGGAGTGGGCCCCTCCAGTCCCTAACCTGGCTGGAGGGAGGTACTGCTGATCCAGTGAGTTGGGCCTTCTACGTGGGGAGGGATGGGACACTGCCAACATTCCCTGTGTCCCTTCTTTTCTGTGCTTGCAGGAGACAGGAAGGGGTCTTGCTTCCTTCCAAATGCTCTCTCAACATCCTTTGCAAAATACAATGTTAAGATTTAATCTTCTCACCATCAGTCTCAGAAGTATGCATTGAAAATATATTCTTCAGTGTGATATTTTTTGGATATCCTTTACAATTTTTTTTCATGAACACACGTGCTTGGTTTTTATGTAATTTAATTTGTCAATGTTGCATGTATTTTAAAGCCCTGCTGTTTGGTCCATATATGTTTATAATTGTTATGTTACCTTGATAAATTGATCTTTTATCAATTAAAAAAAAAAGACTGTCAATTTGAGAAAAGAAAAAAAAGATTTAATCTTCTGTGGTGTCTAAGAAAGCAGAAGGTCATCATAGCCCTTTAAACCGTCAGATCACCCACTCACAGGACCATCACCCCTATGGAGAAATGGGCCTCCAGTACCAACTGTGATTCACAGACTGGGCCTCAAGTGACTTTTAGAAACCTTTTCTGCAAAATATGGCCCCCATACCTGATTTTGTCATTTATATATAAACCTACTCAACTGATGGTCTCAGCCTGCTGGGCTCTGTGCTCCTACCTTTGGGCCTAACGCTTCTCCCTAAAGATGGTTTAGAATCATCCTCCAAGCATTTTAGCCATCACCCCATCCTCTGAGGGGGTCCCACTCATTTTAGCCATCACCCCTTCTGCCTCTTAGGGGTCCCCACTATACAAAGCCACAGCACACAGGAGGAACTCAGTCAATGTCTACTGGTCTCATCGTGTTGAACACTTTGGAGTTGAGAAATGTGTCCATCTTTACCCCCTTTGCATTTAAATTCCTAATAATAAAGACACCAACATTTATTAACAACTTGCTGTGATCCTATCATATGCTAATGAATTCATATGTCTTATGCTTTTCCCCCCTCAATGCATCCTCCAAGGTAAATACTCCTATTTACCTTGGATGATACTTCTATTATCAGCTCCATTTTGTGATCAGGAAACCAAGGTTCTGAGAGGTTAAGATTTTGGCCTTCCCTCAGGAAGTAAGAAGCAGCATTGACCTCTGTGTCCCTCTGACTTTAGACCCTAATCCAGATTCTTGCTGGCTAATGAGGACATGGGCCCTACCCTTGGGCCTTTGCCTATCCTAAGGCAAAGACGTGGCTTTCTTATCGGTTTATTTAAGTCACCCCAGCAGGGTTAGGAAACCCTACCTTTCACATCCTGCTGTTGAATCTGGGCTTTTATTTTCCCTCAAACACTCATCTGAGTCTTCACACACAGAGTTAGAGTGGCCTTGAAGGGGAAAAACATTTCTAGCCTAGGAGTTGAGCTGCCTCGAGCAAGTCACACAACCTCTGGGACTTTCACTCCTCATCTGTAAAATGGGCATGATTGAACCAGCACCATCTTCTCCTCCCAGGTGTCCAGAAGCATGATGAGGATCCAGTGAGACACTGCCTAAGAGCGAGTGGTAATGAGACACCACCTAGGAGCGCGTGGTGATGAGATACTGCCTAGGAGCGCATGGTGAAAAGCCACACAGCCAAACCAAACCATGGTGCCCTGGACCAGCTGTCCTCACACAGTGAGCATCACGACCACCCAGAGGGCTGTGACCACCCACGTTGCTGAACCTGACCCTCCACATCCCTGATCCAGGGTCTGAATGGGGGCCTGAACCAGTTCCCAGGTGATGCCAATGCTGCTGGCTCCAGGGCCACACTCTGAAACCCATCACCGACACTAACCCCTACCCTGGACTAAGTGCCCAGGTGTGCTCCCTTCTGTCAGGGACGGTGACAACACAGGTTGGGCTTCTGTCCCCATGAGTCACCCTCCCAGGCGCCTCACAACAAGCAGGAGGAAATTGGGAAGGTGTCTACACCTCCCAGCTCTAGAGGGGGTGCTGGAAGGGTGGGCGTGCAGAGCTTAGGAGCTGGAGGAGGGCTGAGCACAAAGGAAGATGGGGCAGATACACAGGTGACGTGACAGCAGTCACCAAATAGAGAGGTGGCAGGAGCCATGGTAGCGATGCTGGAAGAAATGTTGTGGGGGTACAGATCCCATGGCCATGGAGAGCTGGCTCCTGACAGACCCTCTTACCTACAGGAACAAAAGCGCATGGTGTGCTCAGAATAAAGCTCCAGGGAATGTTTATCTCAGATCTCCTGACAGGCTAATATGAGGTTTGTATTTTTTTTTTCCTTTTTGTGGCAAAGCAGTCGTTCTCTCCGATGCCTTCCTGAGTGTGTCTGTGGCTGATAACAGTATAATTTCCCTTGAAAAATGTCCTTGCTTTCTTTCTCTCCCTCTCATTCACTACTCTATGGACCCTAAAAGGGACAGAGAGAGACAGACACACACTAAACGACAATTTTCCACAATGTTCTCTTTCCTCTTTTTTTTTTTTTTTTTTTTTTTTACATTGGAGACAGAGTCTTATTCTGTGCCTTCAGTAGCATGCTGCCATGGTGTCATAACTCACAGCCACCTCACAACCTCTGGGCTCAAGCAATCCCCTTGACTCCACCTCTGCAGTAAATGGGACTACAGGCACCTGCCACAACCTCCAGCTAGTTTTTCACTTTTTTGTAGAGACAGGGTCTCAGTCTTGCTCAGGCTGGTCTTAAACCCCCGAGCTCAAGGCTTCCCAGAGTACTGGGATTACAGATGTGAACTGCCATGCCCCATTCATGATGTTCCTCTATCCATCACACACTGATGGTTCCAGCACATCGAGGCTCAGGTATAGTCTCTCAGCTGCCGTTGTGCACCTGCCTTCAGGTGGGAGGCTGTGGTCCCTATAACAGGGAACCGGGGGAAGCATCATGCACATTGCTGTGGGCACAGAGCTGCTACCATCATTGGGTTAAGCCCTTTCCTCTTAACTTTGGAAGCTAAAGGGGGTTGCTGGATGTCCCAGGTCACCTGATGGTAGAGGCTGCACCCTCCCCCAGTATACAGGGACGGGGAAGGAACAGGGCCACTGACCTTTGCCATCAAAGTCCTCCTGGGTATTTCACTACCCTCTCCCCTCGTCATAGAACAGCTTGAGCTCCTCAGCTATGCGAGTGACGCACTCTCCATCCATCAGAGATGAGACTTAAGTAAATACAAAGGTGCTTCATGGGGCAGCTGGGCCCAATGATAAGCAATTACGGGAAGCAGAGTGAAGGCGGTGCTTTCTGCCAGCCTGTGAACTTGGGTAAGCCAAACCATAATGGCTCATTTTGGTGATTCATCCCTTTGCTCATTTCAGAGGGAGCATTATCTCAGTTAAGTGATGCAATTAATATTAAAATGAGGGAACCATTGTTTAAGGAGATGAGGGGAAAGTGGGGAGGGGGCCCCAGATGCCACAGTGGGAAAGAGTAAGGGCCACTGAGATGGAAATTTGCATAGGTCAGTAGTGACAGGCCACCTTTAGCGCCTGCTAGAAGCTCAGCTTGCATTGTAATACGTCACCATTAAATTCTCATTACGGTGACTTGTGTCCAACATAATTCAATTTTTCAGAATCTTAATGATAAAAAGTTAATTACTCTAAGGTGAAAACCTTTTGTACTGGGCCCTAAAATAAAACACAGAAAGGGCCCTGCAAGTGCCTTCAGGATACGGCGGGCAGAGTCAGGGAGGCTTAATTTACTGCTTTATTACCCATAACATGATTTGCTGGTTGGTTTTTCTGTGAGCTTTGCAGATCTTTTGTAATGAAGTCGAGAGAGATAAATAGGGCACTTGTCTCTGCACTTCCCTTTTTTTCCTTCCTAGGTCCTCTCATGGTATTTTTCCACTCAGTAGCTTCCAGACCATATTTCAATGGCTGATTGATATTCTTGGACAAAGAATAGAAAGAAAACAGGGACTGAGGGTAGAACATGTGGCAAAGGGAGCAGGGGACCGGGAGCCATTGGGGGGTTCTGAGGTCAGGGATGTCACCAGCTCGCCCTGTGCCTTGGACACGGGTTTCATACCTACAGGCACCGAGCAGAGTGGGAGAAAGGAGCACGGTCCGGTTGTCACAGCAGAGGGTCACCTCTAGTGCCTGCCACTTTTCTGCTCCGTGCCCACGAGCTAGTAACCTAACCTCTCAGATTTCCAGCATCCTAGCAAGGAAGGATAATGTCACCTCCCTCCCAGGAATTACTGTAAAGGTTTGACATTGAGTGTATACAGTGTTTTACTCCAAGGTGGGAGAGAGAATGGGATTGATGTCGTCATCATTAGCATCACCATCATCACTGTAACCATCTTCAGGCCCGAAACCCCACCACAGACAGAACAGGTCTGCAGGAAGCCTCAACCCCGACCCCCGACCCCATCACCACACTGAGTCTCAGTTCCTTCCTTTATGAAACCAGAGGCTGAATGCTGATGTTTGGATCTGGACAGGATAGAAAAGGAGCAAAGATTATTGGTTCTCTCCACATAACTCCACCCTGGAAATTCCCCAAACGCAAAAAGGGTGGGGAGAATGGAAGGGTCTCACTAGCATAAAAACTGTGAGAATCCAGGGAACAAGAGAAGGCAATTGGATGCCCTGGGAGTGGGGCGGAGGGGAAGGGAGACAGAGGCCCTGAGGCTGTGTCCAGAGGAAATCTTTGCAAGCCAGCAGGCAGCAGGGTGCCCCGGGAATGGGACCATTTGGAAAAGCAGATGTGGTAGCCCCAGCACTAACGCTGATGGCCAGGCTAGTGGTAGAAGGACGCATGTTTCTTGATGTTATTTTTGCACTTTTTACAGTACAAATGATCCTTCCCGGGGAATCACATTAAGTGCATAAAAGCAAGGGACATGTTTTTTTCCAATAGTAGGAAAATGCAGTTTATAATTCTAGTATCTTGGTGAGTAGGCAGAGCACCCAGAGACACCACCCCTGAAGGATTTCTGTCTCTGCCTCTGAGCTGAGGCGTTTAACATTAGGGAGCAACACTCCCAGGGGAACTCTGACTACATTCAGATGAGGCTTCACACAGTGGGCTGCACTGTGTTTAGATGCAAAAAAAAAAAAAAAAAAGGCCAAGACCTGGATAACAACAGATCAGAGAGAAAAGGCAAGAATATAAAACCAGAGTGACAAAAGATTCTTTATAGAGGAGGAAGAAGTTACATTCACCAAATTAGTAGTGAAAGGGCATTTTGAGAACAAAAAAGAGATATGCAAACATGGGGGGCAAAGCAAAACCAACAAGACATAAGACATTAGAAAGACAGGGTGGTGATCAGGAGCAGAAAAATGGGAAAACCAGAAGAAGGCTGGACTCAGGGCACCCTCTTGCCCCAGTCTGGAAGTCACTGGCCTTCCACCTGCTGGGGACCCCTGACTTCATTTGTAAGCATCAGAAATTCATGACTAAGGATTATACCCAAAAGTATTAGACCCTGTCTCAAAAGTGAATTTAGCCCATCTTTAGCCAACTTGACTCATTTTATGAATTAAAACATTCTTAAGAGCTCATGTTAAGTAAAATCAGTCAGACATAGAAAAATACATGACCTCGTTCCTACATGGAATCTAAAACTATTGATCTCATATGTATAAGTAAAGAGTAGATAGCTGGGTTTTGTGGTGGGCACCTATAGTCCTAGCTATTTGGGAGGCTGAGGCAAGAGAATCACTTAAGCCCAAGAGTTGGAGGTTGCTGTGAGCTGTGACGCCACAGCACTCTACCCAGGATGACGTAGGGAGACTCTAAAAAGAGTAGAATGGAGGTTACCAGAATCTGGTCTGGTTAGTGGTGGAAAGGCAATGGAGATATGTTGGTCAAACAAAATATAATCACATTTAGATGAGAGAAATGAGTCAAGAGACAGATTATACAGCAGAGTGAGTGTAGTTGATGATAATATGTTGTATTATTGAAAATGCAGAAGTGGTAGCTGTTAAGTGTTCTCACCACAAAAATACATCTGTCAATTCACAAGATTCAACTATTCCACAATGTATATTCACTTCAAACATGTTGTAGGGCGGCACCTGTGGCTCAGAGGAGTAGGGCGCTGGCCCCATATGCCAGAGGTGGTGGGTTCAAACCCAGCCCCGGCCAAAAACTGCAAAAAAAAAAATCATGTGGCAACAATAAATATATATGAATGCAAGTTTGTCCATTTAAAAGCATTTTTTTAAAGATTCATGATGTTCTACACCAGTGGCTCCTAAGCATGCCTTAGCATACACATCACCCGGGAACCTGTAAAATTGCCTATTGACAAGTGAGAAGCTGTACCAGTGGAGCCCAGGAGTCAGAATTTTCAACAAGTGGATCTGGAGATTTTCATGCAGCTGGACAGATGTCTGTAGGATCAAGCAATTTGGGTAGCCCCTGTCCTACACGGCCCCAAATAGTCAATTTTTCTGCAAGTCCAATGCAAAATATGTTTCCTTGCCTGTCGATTTTCACAGAATATTTGCATTTTCTGTTAACAAACATATTCGTTAAATAAATGTTTACTGAGTGTGCACCACAAGTGCAAATGAAAAATGAGGCAGAATTCCTGACATCCTTAAGGAGCTATCCGTGCAGGGTGGGTTGGGGCTGGGTGCTATGAAAACGGGACTATGAGGATGGGCAGCAAGAGAGAGGAAGGACCAAGGACCGTTGGTTTTAACAGCAGCAGTGAAGGAAGATTGGGTGACAGTGAAGGCATCTGAGCCAAGCGTTAGAGGGTAAGGGGGATTTAAATAACAAGTGAGCAAAGGGAAGGTGCCCATGATGAAGAAAGGGAAGAAAGGGCAGGCAAATGCAGGGAGAGGTGATGGGGAGAAGGTGGACTTGGCCAGGGATGAGCACAGTGCCAGGCTATCCTGGGTACACCATCTGGACAGATTGTCAAAGGCCTGGAGCATCTTGCCAAAAAGTCCGGCTCTTATTGGTAGGCTGTGGAGACACATGAAAGATTTCCAAAGATGAAAGTGGGAATGAGTTAAGCCTTGTTCTGGGAGGATGGCTGTACTGCTGTAATCAAAAATTAAACAGGCAACAGACTAGCAGAGGGGACATCATTTAGCGACTGGAATCACAGGTGACATGGTCCAAAAAGGAGAATGAGGCCCAGGCTGGAACAACAGCCGTGGGGAGTGGAGGGCAGGGGCTACAGCCACTCCAATCTCAGTTCTGCCGCTGGCAAGATGCACGTTCTTGGGCAAAGCAGTTCATCACCCTGGGCCTCAGTTTCCTCCTCTACAAAAGGAGATTAGTAAGGACCTGCCAAGTCTGCTTCCCAGAATTATTATGAGATACGTAATCATGGAGAGCAAGTGAAGTGATCTACAAGTGAAAATTACTGACTTTAATGGTGAAGGGGAGGTAGGGAAGCCAGTGGGAGACGGCTGTGAGACCCCCATCCCTGGGGGAGGAAGAGAAGCCCTCTCTGTTTTCTAAAGCTCTTTCAGCTATTGGAAGCTCCTATTAAGTCTCTCCCTCTTTTTTTCTTTTCTTTCTTTTTTTTTTTTCAAGACAGAGTCTCACTCTTTTGCCCAGGCTAGAGTGCCCTGGCCTTAGCCTAGCTCATATCAACCTCAAATTACTGGGCTAAAATGATCCTCCTGCCTCAGCCTCCAGAGTAGCTGGGGCTACAGGAAAGTACCACCACACCTGCTAGGTTTTCTGTTTTTAGTAGAGATGGTCCTGCTTTTGCTCAGGCTGGTCAAGGTCAAGCTCATGACTCCATGTAATTCTCCACCTTGGCCTCCCAGAGGGCTGGGATTACAGGTGTGAGCCACCAAACTGGCAGCAAGCTCTCTTAACACACGACTCAGGCAAATCCTGAATCAATTCCCAGCTCCTCCGTAGTCCTTTTGGACTTTAAGCTAGCCTTTTACAACACAGCACATCTTAGCTCACACATTTTTCCTGCAGGCACAGATCCCAACAGCTGGACATGTTTAGAAAGTAACTGGAACATCAGAAAGAGACAATAATACCTTCCCTACAGCTCAGTATCTCCAGGCGAAGAAGGGAAGGGTTCAGACTCCTCATGAAGGGAACAGGCGTCTTCCCTGACAGGAGCAATGGAGTCAGTACAAGATGTAGATCCCAGGAGACAAGACTTGGGCTATTATGCTGAATGTCTATTTTATTCTTTGCTGGCAGACCAAGGTGGCTTCAGCATGTGACATTAAGGAACCATAGCAGACATCTTGGAGAGTTCTCTCTGCCTTCATATCATCTTTTCTCTCTCATCTGCCCCCCCCACCCGAACTCCTGCTAAATGGCTCCACCCGAGGCCCAGTCCTGAATTTCCACTTGCGTGTGAGTAACACACAGAAACCTCAGGTTCCAAACACTCAGAACCAGGATTTTCAGCCCTACACTTGCCCCTCCTGCTTTCGTGGCCCTCTGAAAAGCCCAGCAACATCTTCCTACCCAAGGTCAAAGGCAAACCGTACTTTGTGTTCTTCCTTTCAAAGTGCAACTGTTCGTTGGGTCCTGTCAGTTCCAGAGCCTGACCCTCAAGCCCGCATGGTGTCTGGGGTGGGGGCTTGGGCAGGACTGAGGGTGCCGACTTATTCCACATTGCTCTTTCCTGCCACTCAACAGAAAATCGCATGACTGAGGTCCAGAAGAAACATGTAATGGGCTCTGCCTGGCCCTGAGTCCAGACACAGCATTGAAGCTAGGAATACAAGGCAGCTACGGCAATGGCCTCCTGATTTACAAAGAGACCAGGACACTGGGGTATTAATTAGGATCATTATGCTCCTGGGTAATGAGATTCAATTGAGTTATAACCAGGCCTAAGTTCACTGTCTTTGGCTCTGCCTTGTTAACTGTACTTATTCATTTTTACAGCTGCTAAATTTTAAGATATGCTATAGTCGGGAAAGAAAAGGAAGGATTTATGCACATTCTGTGCTAGATTGTGCATTAGAAAGTGAAATTATTTAAAGTGCTGAAAATGTTCACGAGGAAGCCAGGGCAGGCTCCAGCCTGCAGCTGTTGCCACTCGGCTTTGACTGGGGGCTCAGGGCCCCTAATGCAGTTTATTATCCCCAGATTGGCTCCAAGTTTGTTTCATAACTATATTCTGGAAGTCCCAGGCTTCCCTACTATGAGAGAATTGTTTTCAAAGACCTAAATTACCATTGTCATCATTATCACCATATCATTTTCTCCAACACGCTGTGTGACCTTGAGAAAGTGACTTACCACCTTGAGCCTCCATTCTCTCATTTGTGACATGGGAGTTAGAATAGTTTTACCTCCTTCTGTATGTGCCTCACATATGGAAAGTATTCAATGCATATTAGCTGCTAGTAGCTCTAATCATAGCAGAAGGTCAAGCCAAAAATCTCCCAGATTCGAACCTTCCACCTGCCTAAGGACCTCCCACCACAGTCCAGTCTTCCAGGCAACCTCTTCTCCAGTTTAGGCAACTGCTACAACCCTGCCCACTAGGTAGAGGAAAGTAGTCTTGCCTTGCCAAGCCCAGCAGAGTGTAGACAGCCTCTGGAATGATCACAGTGTTATGTGCATAACACACAGCATTTAGACACACAGACAATTACACGGGAAAGGTTGTCTTAGCAGCTACTATAAAAATCTACCTGGGAAAAACCCTGTGTTTTTCTTTTAGAATAAATATTATAGCAGATATTTCAGCTGAGGGGTGAGGACCTAAGGATTATGCACAACTAAAAATAGATGTTTGTTGTGTTACCTTCTAAAGTGGATAAAAATTTAAAAATAGAGACAGATTAAAGAAAAGAGAGAAAAATGATAGAAAGAATGAAGAAAGAAAAGAGAGAGAAAGAAGGAAAGAAGGGAGAGAAGGAAAGGAAAAGAAAGGAGAAAGGGAGAGAGGGTTGGAAGGAAGAAAGGGAGGGAAGAGGGAAGAGAGGGAGGGAAGGAGTAGGGAGGGAGTAGGGAGAGAAATTTTTCAGGCTAGGGGAACTTTGTTTTGTTGAGCTACTAGTTCTTGGCTCTGGAAATCTAGAGACATAATCTAAGAAGGAAGAACTCACTCTGCTTAATAAAGAGTTGAAGAGTTTGGATTTCCCTACTATGCAGGATTTCCCTACTATGCAGCATTAAGAAAGATGGAGACTTTACCTCTTTTGTGTTTACATGGATGGAGCTGGAACATATTCTTCCTAGCAAAATATCTCAAGAATGTAAGAAAAAGTATCCAATGTATTCAGCCCTACTATGAGCTAATTTATAGGTTTCATATGAAGGCTACAACCCAACTATAGCATAAGAATATGGGGAAATGGGCAAAGGAGTGAAGGGGAGGGAGGAGGTTGGAGAGAAAAGGAGGTAATTGGTGGGGCCATACCTATGGTGCATCTTAGAAGGGGTATAGGCAAACCTTACTAAATGCAGAATAGAAATGTCTTCATACAATAAGTAAGAAAATGCCATGAAGGCTATGTTAAACAGTTTGATGAAAACATTTCAGATTGTATATGAAACCAGCACATTGTACCCTTTGATTGCAGTAATGTACGCAGCTATGATTTAATAAAAAAAAAAAAAAAGGCTCGGCACCTGTGGCTCAATGGGCTAAGGCGCCAGCCACATACACCTGAGCTGTTGGGTTCGAATCCAGCCCGGGCCCTCCAAACAACAATGATGGCTGCAACCAAAAAATGGCCAGGCGTTGTGGCGGGCACCTGTGGTCCCAGCTACTTGGGAGGCAGAGGCATGAGACTCGCTTGAGCCCAGGAATTGGAGGTTGCTGTGAACTGTGATGCCACAGCACTCTATCCAGGGTGTCAGCTTGAGGCTCTGTCTCAAAAAAAAAAAAAAAAAGGCCACGGCATTAGGAAAGTTGAAAAGCACTGCTTTAGAGGCAATAGTGCAGGGTTTCTGAGGTTAGATCAGATAAGACTATGCAGCTTCCTCTTTGTAGTCTTGAGATCCTTGCCCTGAGGTGAATCAGTCACCAGGTAAGAGAGCCAGCCACCCTGAGATGATGGTGCTGGAGAGGCCACAGGCAGGTACTGCAGTATTCAACCCCAATGAGTACTCACGTTTAGCCATGTCCACCTCAGTACCTCATGTGCAAGTCAAATCATTTTGGACCATCTCAATCACCCGAGTACCATTGACAGCCCTCAGTCATCTCCAGGTGGAACAGTAGCATCACACTCAAAGGAAGCTTGTCCAAATTTCTAACCCACAGAATCCATGAGATAAGATAATGTAGATGCTTGTTTAAGGTACTGATTTGGGGTGTAGTTTGTCATGCTGCAGTGAACATGGAGAAAGCCAGGGAATGAATCCCTGACCCTGCTTTTTGTTACTAAGGACTAGGAAAGGGTCAAACCAATGACCAATTCAAAACGAAAACTCTGAAAGCTTCTGAAACATTCAGGGTGCTTGGTGAAAACTGGGGAGTGACTTTGGGTCCTCACTGTGAACACAAAGCCGGAAGCGACTAGGGGCCCGGAGGTTACCAGCACAGAGCAGTATTGCCAGCTGAAGGGGTCTGTCCTGTCATGGGCCTCTAGACTTTGGAGAAGCACAATCGGGGTCAGAGGCATGAACAGATTTTTTATGCCTGGCAGACGGTAGAGAGTAGAGATTCCATGAATGTTTGTAGTACGAATTGACTGACTCTGGACTATCTGCCATATTGGTGGTACCGTTTGCTGAGAGGCAATGGGCCCCCGAGACTATCTGTATCACATAGTCTCAGGTGCCTATATCTGGACATGTGATACAGATGTGGACTCTCCTTCTTTCTGAGACATTTTAGAGTTCTTGGTGGCTGGAAGGTTGGAGCCAGCCTGCTGACCTCTCCATGAAGGGACTTTCTGAGGTATATGATTGGAGGTTGTATGTCCTGCCCCATGAGGCAACACAAGTCTCTGTACCTGCCCTGGACATCTTGACTTGAAGGTTATATTTGTTGCTCAGACAGTTTCCAGTTCTCTTCCCACAATTCAGTGAACACTCATGAGCTAAACGGTAGCACCCATGGTCCCCCACTAGTTTTCAACCATTTTTCTGAACAATAACTGAAACATTCTTCTTTTCTGAGCTCACAATAGCTTCTTTTTCCTAAGAACAGTATTTAAGATTTCTCATACTGATTTAAATCTATTAGTGCCTAAAGGGGAGGTCAACTCAAAACTATTGTACAGGCCTTTGTAGCTTTCCTGAAAAGAAAATCACATATTTTCCAATACCTAAAGCAGCCTTCTTCTTGTGGGAAAAGAGATCAATATCATATCCTGTATTTTCAGAAGACCCTTAATATTCTTATTCAAGGAATATTTTTAAAACCGTAATTCTGACTGACAATCCCCTTTAAGCTAGAATTTTATGAGTAAGATGTTGTGGCGATTTTTAGATGACTGGAAATTGCATAATTTTCAGGATTATAGCCGTCATATTTCCCTCATGTAAACATTGAGACTCTCCTGTCTCCTGGAGAAGTCTCAATTTTGTCTCTACTTTTAGAATAAAGTCAAAGATTTGTTGACTACACTGCAACTAAGATTTTAAACAAAAGGGCCTTTCACATAATGATTCAGGCCAAGAGAGCCTCAAATCAAAACAAATGGAGAAATTGGCTTTAGAGCCAGAAAGAATCAATTGTTTTCCGGTCAATTTTGGTTTGGGGAACCTAATGAAGACTGATTACTCAACAAGGGCTGGGATTAGTGGCTGTCAGTCATCATTCCTCACTGCAATACCTCAGATTGGCTGTCCTGAATCAGACGCTTTCACTCCTGCGTGCATTTCTCGTGACTACTGGTATATATGCTCGTGAGTCTATTAACGGATTAATGCATGCAATTACATGGATATTTTTATTTAAATCTTTAAGAAGGATTGCTAAGTCACTTTTTAAATGTCATATTATGCTAAATAGTGCTATCATTTGAAGCTAAATTAAAGAAATCATTTTTTAGTGGCTTATATACCTCCTTATAGCTGGGGACCGGGTGTGGTGGCTCAAGCCTGTAACCCAACGCCCTGGGAGGCACAGGCAGGTGGATTGCTTGAGCTCAGGAGTTCAAGACCAGCCTGAGCAAGAGCAAGACCCCATCTCTACTAAAAATAGGAAAAACTAGCCAAGCGTTAGGGTGAATGCCTATAGTCCCAGCTACTTGGGAGGCTGAGGCAAGAAGAATTGCATGAGCCCAAGAGTTTGAGATTGCTATGGCCTAAGATACCACAGCACTCTATGCAGGGTAGAAAACAAACAAACAAACAAACAAACAAACCCCCACACTCCTTGTACCTTAAATTTACCCTAAGTTCCTTGAGGGCAGGATCTGGGGATAATTCATCATTAAATGCTTTTTGGTGCCTGGAACAGTGCCTTGCATAGGTGAGTTTTGAAATAGTTTTGAAATGAATGGAAAGCCTCCTTGAAGAGGAAAAAGTGGATTCAGCTTGAACACAAAGACTGGGTCTCTGACAACTCTGGGACTTAAGGCACATTTGTATAGCACTGCACAGCTGGCAAGCACTTCACAGATTTACTATTTGCTGGCCAAGTGTCAATACATTTATTTTACTATCGAAGAAGTTGTTCTTTAAAGAGGATATAGGATTCATCCCAGATTTTCTGATTCCCTACTTTTTTGGAATTAGAAAATAAAACCATACACAAACACATGTACACAACCATCTGCCAAAATTCATTCAAGAGGCCTATGTTTTTAACATGTCTTCATCTACCCACCTCACTATTTTCAAAGCTAGATTTGCAGGGAAGGGGTTGTACACCATATCTGAAATATGAGTTTCTTCCACTGCAGCCAGATATGCCCAACCCCATCCCTGCAGAACATACAGGGTGGCTGATGGAACCTGACACAGCCGAACTTAACCGAATTTTCATATATGCACAAAAATTTAGTGCTTGGCTTTTCAAACACATTTAATCATCAGGTATAACTTACGGAGACAAGATAAAGTCAATTTGAACTTATAAAACCTAAAGATATGGTCTAGAAGAAAGCTGAGGTTAAGGGTTTTTGATCCAAATGTTTTACACCTTTTTTGCAATATTAGCAATATGGCAGTAAGGTAAAAATCCTCATAATGTTACTTATTTTGAAAGGTTCTGAAGCATTATATAAATACACATTTCATCAAAGTGATATAAGGGCAGGCAACACCCAGCACAGAAAAATTTGCTAACCATCCTCCCACCCACAGCATTTCCTCACCAGTGCTATGAGTGGCAGGTGGAACAGAAGGCACGAGCAGGGGGGAGTGCTGCCCCTCCTCCTCCTTCTCTTTCTCCTGGGAACCAAAGCCAAAAAAGGTTCCTCATCACTGCTGGTTCTTTGATCTCTTGCTTGGTCTATTTTTAGAACTCTTCTGTCCAATATCCTCTGCCCCATTGCCATGACCTTTCATGACACGCTTCTCTTCTCTTGGAGGTTATTTTGGGATCATATTCCTTTCCCAAAGTATTACTACAGCCAGAATTAATGTATGAGGTAGATCAGCTCAAGTCCTTGCTTGAAAGAGTACCCAAAGTACATGTTCCCACATGAGGGTGAGAGAGCTGGTGTACAAAGGACAGACACATCATCTATATTTTTAGTCATCAAAGCATTCTAGAAGGACTGCTTAATGAAGCAGATACCACAACCTCACAGACAGCATTATCTAGGTGCAGAATCTGGGCACGTGGAATTAGATAATGTGTCCAGCACAGTGAGCAGGGTAAAAGAGTATGTATGTGTGTGTTGTTTAACGGACAGAGAAAGAAGAGAAATAATCATAAGAGATATAGGATTTGTTACTTTCAGATTTCTTTCAGATCTCTTCTTTCCAAGGTTGGACCTCTCCCTAAATCTACAAACCACACATAATAAGAATCAGGGCCTACAATGAGGAAGGGAAGGTCAGAGAGATCAAGCTTCAACCATTCAGTATCCCTTAGAAAAGCATTTCTACACAAAATTTTCAAAAGTAGAACAAAATATTTCTCACCAGAAATACTATTATTTAGACCAGTGATTTTCAACTGGTGTGTTGCGAGAGGACCTTAGGTTCGCCGTGAAAAATATTCAAGATCATTAATTAAATTATTTTCAAAAGAAGTTCAAAGCACAGTAGGTATATTCTTTTTTTTTTTTTACTGTTTTTTTTTTTTTTTGATCAACAAAATTTAACCATGCCACAGAAGTTTAATTGTAGGTCCAAGTGTGCCATGGGACAAAAAAGGTTGAAAAACACTGATCTAGATCCAAGGAGAAAAAAAAATCTCTTTTCAGTGAAAACAGGAATTACCTTTTGTGTTCATCACTAAGTCTTCTATGTCAAGTAAAGTGTTAAATAAATAACTACATTAATGAGATAATTTTGTAAAACAATAACAGATCATCTTTATTGAACACTTGGTGTATGGCAATGTGGCAAGCACTGTTCTGTGAGTTCTGCATAAATTAAATTACTGATGCTATGAGATGTGTACTTACATTGTCCCCATTTGAGAGATGAGATACTGAAGTGTAGAGAGACTGGATCCCTTTCCCAAGGTCAAACAGCTCTTAAGTGAGAGAGCCAGCATTCAACATCAGTCACTCTTGAATCTAGAACTTATGCTGAGAAAGTAAAGAAATGAGTTTTCTGTCTCTGCTACATCCATGAGAAATCCAAAGAAAGGAACTGAACTCACTCAATGCTATGGGCTAATCTGTGTCCTCTTGCAATTCGTATATTAAGTCCTGACCCTCAGTACCTCAACACAGGACTCCATTTGGATCAAGGGTTCTTAAAGAGGCAATTAAATTAAAGTAAGGTCATTAGGGTTATCCCCAATTCATCATGACTGACATCTCTATAAGAAGAATACAATTGACCAAGATATGTGTAGAGGGAAGACCTTAATGAAGACACAGAGAGCGAATGGAAAGCCCAGGACAGAGGCCTCAGAAGAAACCAATTCTGCTGACACCTTTAATCAAACATCTAGCCTCCAGAACTACAAAAAAATTAATTTCTGTTGTTTAAGCCATCCAATCTCCGGTACTTTGTTCTGGCAGCGGTAGCAAACTAATACATTCTGTGTTAAAGTGTTAACATAAAACAGGGACCAAAGAAAATGTACTTGTTCTAAATTAGCTAAACAAATAAAGCTGATTCAAGGCTCACAGTTGTTTCTGTTCCATAGACACAAGTTGACCAGTGCTATCAGGACATTCTTTTTGATTGCCCACACCACTCACTTCTCAGAAGATCCTGAAATGAATTCAGAGACAGAAAAATATTGCCTCCAGCTATAGTACAAGTGGGTATATGATTTCTGTGTTTGTAAATTTTTTTGCCCTTGGGTATTGTTATATTCTAAATAAAGCCCTTTCTTTTCTACATACTTATTTACCAAGTATCTCATATTTTACAATAAAAGTTTTAAAAGTGAGACTAATATAAAAGTTATACTAAAATAAAATGATGACAATATAAAAAGTATCCATAATCCCTTTATCCAGAAATAAATGCTTTTAACTAAAATATGTATGATCTTCATATAAAAATGAAATCTTTAAGTTCATAGAATTTTTGCCTTGCTTTTGTCCAATTAACATTGGGTTGAGAGCTTTTTTTCAAGTCATTAAATAATCCTCAAAATACATGATTCCTAATGGCTGTATAATTCCTTCCAAGAGATATCTATAATATATTAAACTCAAAACTAAGCAAGGATATTGTTAAGTAGGCACTTTTCTAAACCAGTGGTAAAAGCATAAAATGTGACCTTTTGGAATGAATACCCATTACTTGGTAATGAAAGTCATAAGAAAAATATTTGTGCATAAATCATCATCATCTCAATAAAGTCATCCATGACCTCCTCATTTGAAATTTCATTTGTGACTTTTAACTTTCACCATTCGAGTAGAGGAACCTCAATGACATCCTAGGTTATTCAGCAGAAACACTGGGAGAGTCACATCTTAGTAGTAGGACTGAACCATCTTTTAAGTGAATGTTATTCTAGAACTGCCCTAAAAGCTTAAAAATAGGACCAAGTAGGTCAAACTGATCTGTATGTAACTTACTTACTTGCCAAAAAAGCTCAATACTACTACTTAAAGAATGACAACAAATCTCAAAAGTTAACAGTGTAATAGAAATCATACCCAACTTTCATTAAAAAGATACTAGACATGCTTAGAAGCAAGAAAATATGATCCAGAATTGGAGAAAAAAATCAATAGAAGCAAACTGAAAGTGACAGAGATAATGAAACTAGATAATAACAATGTTAAAATACCTATTATAGCTATGCACAAATATTTAAAGTAAAACATAAATATTATGGGAAGTGGAAGTTAAAAAATCAAACAGAAGTGGATGAAGAGTACAATATGTAAATTAAATATTTTTAATTGCATTTGTTTAAGCAATAGATTATACTCTGCAGAAGAAAAGATCAGGAGTTTGAGGGCATAGTAAATTGGAATACATCCAAATGAAGCACACAGAGAAAAAGATTGAAAAGAAAATGAACGGAAATTCTTTTTCTGATGGAATAACAGCAAGCAATGTAATACATGTGAAATTGAATTTCCAGATAGAGAGAAGTAGGGAAAAGAAAAATATTTTTTTAAATCGTGGTGAGAATTTTTCTAAATTTGGTGAAAACTATAAACTCACAGATCAAGTAATCTCGATGAATCCCATGCAGGCTAAAAACAAATGCACCAAAACACATGATTACCAAATTGCTGAAAACCAGTGATTAAAAAAAATATATATCAAAAGCATCCAGAGAAAAAAGACATTACCCACAGAATAACTAAGATACAATGACAATAGACCTTTTGACAAAAACATGCAAGGCAAAAGACAATGGAAAAGCAGCTTAAAGCAGCTGAAAAGGGGTTAGAATTCCAAACCTGGCCAAAACATTCTTCAAATATGAAGACAAAATAAAAACCATTTTAGATAAACAAATGTAGGCAGAAGTGATCATTGGGCAGATTAAAACTATAAGAAATATTCAAGGAAGTTCTTTCAGCAAAAGAAAAATGTCAGATGGAAACTTGGTTCTATTCAAAAGAATAATGAATGCCAGAAATAATAAATATATACATGTAAATATGAAATACTTGAACCCCTTCTAGTCCCTAAAAATCCCTTATGTACAGAGTAAAATAAAAGGCTAGACAATACATGTATAAATTCTTTTTTTTTTTTTTTATTGTTGGGGATTCATTGAGGGTACAAGAAACCAGGTTATACTGATTACATTTGTTGGGTAAAGTCCCTCTTACAATCGTGTTTTGCCCCCAAAAGGTGTGGCACACACCAAGACCCCAAGACCCCACCCTCTCACTCCTTCCCTCTCTCTGACCTTCCTTTCCCCACCACTCCCTCATTCTTTCTCTCTCTGCTCTCCCCTTCCCTCACCCCCACCGTGTGAATAATTGTCATTAATTGTCCTCATATCAAACTTGAGTACATGGGATTCATGCTTCTCCATTCTTGAGATGCTTTACTAAGAATAATGT
>CAUYON010030048.1:0-11486 GCA_963573935.1 Arctocebus calabarensis
ATGAATGGACTGTATCCATTCATTGATACATTCATTCACCTTGCCCCTGGAGAAAGGGACTGTATTCATTCGTTTCCTGGCCAAGGAACCCATACACCTATATATACCCTGAGACTAAAGGCCTAAAGGAGGAGATGGGGAGAGACGGGGAGAGAAACGGAGAGAGCTTCTCTCTCCCCACTAGAATTCTCTCCCTCTACCAGGAGCTTTAGTGTTTTCTGTAAATAAATTCTGTCTTACCACTGGGGGGTGGGGGAGAATAATGTAATGAAGAATAATAAAATACATGTTAAAAAATAAATAAAACTAGAACCATTCAAGCTTTGCACCTGTGGTTCAAGCAGCTAAGGCGCCAGCCACATAAACTTAAGCTGGAAGGTTTGAATCCAGCCTGGGTCCCCCCAAAAATGGCTGCAACCAAAAAATTGCTGGGCATTGTGGTGAGTGCCTGAGTCCCAGCTACTTGGGAGGTGGAGGCAGGAGAATCCCTTGAGTCCAGGAACTGGAGGCTGCTGTGAGCTATGATGTCACTACACTCTACCCAGGTTGACAGCTTGAGGCTCTGTCTCAAAAAAATAAATAAATAAATAAAAATAAAAACCTAGAACCATTCCTGGCCACTTTTATAACCTCCATTTATTCTTCCTCCTCACAACCCTCTACTCATCTGAGTGAGTTCTAGAAACATAAGTAAAATCATAGCACAGTTCCTGACTACTCTGCTGGTCTAGAAAGAAATCCAAGTCCTCATTTACTACACAAAAGTCCATATGTTCAGGGCTTCAGAAATGCTCTTCTCATTGTTAATGTCCTAATAAACTGAACAGGTTTTCACTCTAGGGTTTTCTATTTGCTGTTCACTCTGAGCAAAATATTTTTTAACTTGACCTTCTCAATTATTACCTCTATGTAGTTGAGTTTGTTTATTTGTTTGAGACAATGTCTCCCTCTGTGGCCCTGGATGGAGTGCCCTGGTATCATAGCTCACAACATCATCCTCTGGCCTCAGCCTCCCAAGTAGCTGGGGCTATAGGCGCCTGCCACAATACTCGGCTAGTTTTTCTATTCTTAGTAGAGATGGGGTCTTCCTCTTGCTCAGGCTGATCTTGAACTCCTGAGCTTGGTCAATCTACCACCACGGCCTTCCAGAGTGCCAGGATTACAGGAGTAACCCACTGCTCCCAGCCTATATATAGTGTTTTTTTGAAGCTTCTTATCCCATTTTGTCCTGTCCCTGTATTTTCTTTATAATACTAATCACAACACATCATCAGATTGTGTGTTTGAGTTTGTTGGTCTATTGTCTGCATCACCTACTAAATTTTAACATAGACTGTAGAATCTGTGTGTTTTAGTCAAAAAAAGCATAATCAGTACTGAGCAGCACTACTATTGAAAAGAAACTTGGTGCCTTGTTTTTGAGAGAATGAATATATCATAATGATGGTGATCATACACTTTACTTTTATATGTTAGGTCATCAGGTTTTTATTTCTAAAATATTTTAAGAAGCAGAGGTTACCAATGATACCATCTAGCCTCTGTGCCCAAGATACTGTGTACCTACCTGTCATGTTCCATACTATGCACTTTTCATTATTAATATTAATCAATTAGACAGTCATAAACATATATTCTCATTTTTCTGTGGTAAGATCTCTTTCACAGATTTATTCATGCTTACCAAGGGAGTACGAAGTAACAGTTAATTTCAAGTTACTAAACATGAATAATTGAAACAAATGATTTATCGCTTTTTCCTGGTTAAAAATCGACAACCTAGAAAACTACTCAAATCAATATCTGTACAAAATGTGGCATTGGTGTCCACTCAGGCAGGAACACACATAAAACAGGAAGTCTTATACCGACATGAGTTAAAGAAAGAAGTCAAGCCTATGTTGACAATATCAGAAGTACAACAATCACAATTGATGCATATTCGAGACACTGAGTGAAGGAAAGGACAAATTGTCAGAACTGAGAAGATATAATGAGAAGAAAAGAGACTATGAAGACTTGAGTAACAAATAACAATTCCCAACAAAAGGCCTGAGCATAAAAAATCTTTAAAAAATGCCAGGAAAAAAGAAATTGCCAGGAAAGGGGATTTTTCATGTTTTTCTTTTTGATAGCTTTATTTTAAATATTAGCATTTAATTTTTTTCTAGACAGAGTCTCACTTTGTTGCCCTAGATAGAGTGCTGTGGCATCATAGCTCATAGCAACTTTAAAGTATTGGGCTCAAGTGATCCTCTTGACTCAGCCTCCCCAGTAGCTAGGACTATAGGCATAAACCACCATGCCCAGATAGTTTTTCTAATTTTTTTTTGGTAGAGACAGGATCTCACTCTGGCTCAAGCTGGCCTCAAACTACTGAGCTCAAACAGTCCATACACCTACGCCTCCCAGAGTGCTAGGATTACAGGTGTGAGCTACTGCACCTAGCTACTAGCAGTTAATTTTGATTTTATTGTTTCACTTAATTAAATTTGAAGACATACAAGAATGCCCTGCGGCAAACACACCTTTTCTAGTCAGTCAGGTTTGCAACCTCTTGAGTGTTCTGCAGCATGGAAATCAAGCTACAGGAGGGGAAAAGCAGTCTCTCTACTCCCTATGCGTTCTTCTTCTTCCACCTAGTCCAAAACATGGAGGTAGGCCTTACCTTTTACAGAAGAATCATAATTAAACAATTTGAAGTGAACAAGATATTGTACACAGAGTAAGGCATTTACCAAATAAATTTTAAATTTGAGATATTAAAATGACTAGACATTTGAAGTAGGTTGTGACTCAGACTCAAAAACTGATTCAATCTCCCATAGTATTTGTTTTAATTTTAGTTTTCTTTCTTTCTCCAGAACATTATAGGGGTTCAAATGTTTTTTGTTACAAAGGTTAATTTTGTGATGTGTGAGTCAGGATTATAGGTGCGCCCATCACCCAAAAGTGCTCATTGAACAGCTTAGGTAGATTTTCACCCCTTCTCCTCCTCCCTCCTTTCCCCTGCTTGATTTCTGTTGAGTTTTACTACCCTCTCTGCACATGTGAGCTGATTTGTTAGTTATAGTTTAATAGTGAGTGCATATGGTGTTTTTTGTTTGTTTGTTTGTTTTTTACCATTTTCAAGATCCTTCACTTAGGGTAATGGTCCCCAGTTGCATCCAAATTTTTGCAAAAGGCATTAATTCATCCTTTTTGATGGTTGAGTTATATTCCATGGTATACATATGCCACATTTGTTAATCCACTCATAAAGTGATGAGAACTCGGGCTGGTTCCGCATCTTTGCAATCATGAATTGAGCTGTCAAACACTCTAGTTGCATGTGTCTTTCTGATAAAATCAACTGCGGCATCAAACAGTAGGTCTGTTTTAGTTCTTTGAGCAATTCCCATATTGTTTTCCAGAGTTTGTACTGTTTTGCAATCCCACCAGCAGTGTAGAATTGTTCCTTTTTCTCTGCATTCTTACCTATATCTATTGTTTTTGGACTTTTTGATAAAAGCCTTCATCACTGGAGTGAGGTGATATCTCAGCGTGGCTTTAATTTGCATTTTCCTGATGATTTGTGACATTGAGCATTTTTTCATATGTTTATTGGCCATTTTCTATTTGAAAGGTTTCTGGTTTTGTCTTTTGCCCATTTTTAAATAGAATTGTTTAATCTTTTTTTGCTGATTTGTTTGAGTTCTTTGTAGATTCTGGTTATTAACCGTTGATTGGATGTATAGAATGTGAATACTTTCTCCTTGTCTGTAAGTTGTCTATTTGCTCTGTTTATTATTTTGGGGCTGTGCAGAAATTTCTTAATTTAATCCAGTCCCACTTAGTTAGTTTCATTACTGCTATGATTGCTATTGGGGTCTTCTTCATAAATTGCCTAGCCTGATATCTAGAAGAGTTTTTCCCACATTTTCTTCTGCAGTTCTTATGGATTCACGCCCAACATTTAAGTCTTTTATTCATCTTGAATTAATATCTGTGAGTAGTGAGAGATTTGTATCCTGTTTCAATCCAATTTTCCCAGCATCATTTATTGAGTAGGGATTTATTTCCCCAGTGTATATTGATGAAGTCATCTTTCACATCTATTCATACTACTTTTATTATTTAGAAAATAAAGCTATCAATAAATAAACTTACAAAATTTGTGTTGTGGAAGGATTATAATAAAGGAAGTACTGTAAAGAAGAGTTTATTTAATTTATGGCATCTTAAAGATAGTCATACATAAAGTAATCTTCATTCTCTTATTCTGTTTTTATTACTACCCTAGGTATTGCTTGCAGCTTGGACAATGGAATGGGAAAAAATGCATATTATGTAATCTGTGACCTTTATTATGTATAATTTACTTGGATAAAGGAAATTAAGGAAATTATATGAAAATTTATGCATTTGAATTTGAGATTCATAGAGCTTCAAAAAATGGACATGACTTAATGGAATACGGCATATTTAAATAATATTTTGTATTTATGGTAGGTCTTACAATACATACAAAATTTAAAGTTTGAGGGCAATGATTTTGGATGAAAGGCACATCTTTAGGAAAGGCACACAAGTGCTCTTAAGGAATGTGAGTGGCAGAATCTCAAGCATAGGATGAAGGTTAAGGTTGATCTGGCCAAAGCCAGTTGGGGAAGGAAGACCAGAAACCAAAGATGTAGAAGTGGGCTGGGAGACTAAGAAGTTAGAGTTTAAGCATACAGAAAGTTTCTTAGTCACACATACCAGTTTCTATTATAAATATACCCTTTTCAATTGAGACACTGGAGAAGGCAAAACTCCCTGTATTCCTCGGCTCCTGTGAGTTGCTAATAACTTGCAATTGATGTATCTGGCGTAGAGATATCTAGGAAGGAATGTTTCAGTCATCTCATTTATCTTTGCTGCCTATGGTATACTGAAAGACCACATTTACCCCTATGACTTACTGAGATGCTTACTAGATACAATTGAAAAGAGAACACTCAGTTCAGATATTTAAACTGACTCAGAAGCAGCAATGTTAGACAAAAAGCAATTTATTCTATGATAAAGTGAGCTCCTTTTTATTCTCCTGCTTTTTAATGTTTGGTGCTTTGTTTGGATTTTTTTGTTTATGTGTTTGTTTTTCAAGGAAGTTAAAGCAGTAAGTGTTCATGGAGAAATGGAATCACACTTCAAGCGACTTCATTTTGTTGGGGCTGTTTCCCCTGAATCGAACTGGCCACCTTCTCTTATTCCTTATCATCCTCATATTCGTCCTTGCCTCTGTGGGTAACCTGGCCATGATTCACCTCATATGCATGGATTCCCATCTCCACACGCTGATGTACCTCAGCCAGCTCTCCCTCATGGACCTGATGTACATCTCCACCACTGTCCCCAAGATGACTTTCAACTTCCTCTCAGGCCAGAAAGGCATCTCCTTCCTGGGATGTGGTGTGCAAATCTTTTTTGTGACCATGGCTGATTCTGAAGGCTTACTCCCGGCCTCCATGGCTTATGACTGCTATGGGGCCATCTGCCACCTCCTCCATTATCCCATCTGCATGGGTAAAAGGATGTGTGTGATGATGATCACAGGATCTTGGACATTGGGGTCCATCAACTCCTTGGCACATACAGTCTATGCCCTACATATTCCTTACTGTAGATGGAGGGCTATTGATCACTTCTTCTGTGATGTCCCAGCCATGTTGCCTCCTCCCTGTATGGATACTTGGGTTTAAGAGTACATAGTTTTTATGAGCATGACCCTCTTTCTCCTTCTTCCTTTCCTTGGAATCACTGCTTCCTATGGCCAGGTTCTGTTTGTTATCTTCCATATGCACTCAAAGGAGGGGAGAAAAAAGGCCTTCACCACCTGTTCAAACACATTTAACCGTAGTCACTTTTTACTATATACCTTTTGTCTACACCTATCTTTGGCCCAGAATCTCCGCTCACCTGCAGACGATAAGATCCTGGCAGTCTTCTACACTACTCTTACGCCCATGCTCAATCCCACTATCTACAGTCTGAGGAATAAGGAAGTCCTGGGGGCCATGGCAAGAGTGTTTGGGAAATTCTCTGCCCTGAAGTAATAATTATGGCTGTCCCTACATCCCTTCCTATACTTCCCTTTTACATGATGACTAGAACACCCTAGAACAGTGCTGTCCAATAGAAATATAATTGAAACATTTCCAGTAGTCACATTAAACTAGTAAAAATTAACTTACATTATACATTTATTACAAAATATTATCAATATTAACATTAACATTGATATTAATCATATAGTTATTATTTTAAGATGTTATATGCTTTCTATTACATGTTTGCATGTATATTTTTATTACTGTAATAATATTTATACTCATATTGACATAATTTCTACATGTAATTAACATAAAATCATTAGTGCAATCTTTTACTCTATTTTTATTGTAAGCCTTCAAAGCCTTTGTTTATTTAGAGAGTACACTGCAAATGGGACTATACACAATTCAAGTTTCCAATAGCTACATGGGGCTGGCATCTTTGACAATGTTTTTCGGTCTTTTTTTTTTTTTTATCACATGGCATACTTAAAACTGTAGTTCAATTTCCACAACACTCTTAAATTATATTGATCAAAAAATAAATTTTAAAAGAATATACTTAATGTGCTTTGAACGTCTTTTGAAAATAATTTAATAAATGATCTTTAAATTTTTTGCAGCACAGCTAGGATCCATTCATGGCACACCAGGTGAAAACCACTGGTCTACAGTGTTAGACAGCACAGACTTACAGCAGCCAATAAAATGTTTTCAGACATTACATATGTGTGCTGCAGTGTATGAAAATATATTTATGGTGCACATGATGTTGATGGTGGGATGAGAAGCAGCAAGCAAAATGAGCATGTTAAAGTGGTGTGTGTAAGTTTGCTGCTCTGTTCTGCTTATTTTTAGCATGTGTATCTTTTTTTTTCTTTCTTTTAAGATAGTCTCACTTCACCACCCTTTTCTCCTTCCTCCCTTCTCTTCCTTTCCATAGAGTGTGGTGATGTCATAGCTCACAGCATCCTCAAAATCTTGGGCTCCAGCGAATCTCTTACCTCAGCCTTCTAAGTAGCTGGAACTTGCAAGTGATAGCAACAATGGCAGGCTATATTTTTGAGACAGAGTCTCACTCTTGGCTTAGTCTGATCTTGAACCCCTGAACTCAAGCAATCCACCCACCTCAGCCTCCCAGAGTGCTGAGATCACTGGCATGAACCACAGCACCCAGGCTAGCATATGCATCTTTTTTGTTTTTTACAGCCTTTCTCACATTGTCAAATCTACTTTTTTTTTTTTTATTATATCATAGCTGTGTACATTAATGAAATCATGGGGTACAATGTGCTGGTTTTATAAACCATTTGAAATATTTTCATCAAACTTGTTAACATAGCCTTCATGGCATTTTCCCAGTTATTGTGCTAAGAGATCTATATTCTACATTTAGTAAGTTTCAACTGTACCCTTCTAAGAAGCACCATAGGTGTGGTCTCACCAATTACCTTTCCTCCACTTGTCCTCTCTCACTCCCATCCCATTCCTTACCTTTTTCCCCATATTCTTGTGCTATAATTGGGTTATAGCTTTCAGATGAAAGCTATAAATTAGTTTCATAGTAGGGCTGAGTACATTGGATACTTTTTCTTCCGTTCTTGAGATATTTTGCTAAGAAGAATATGTTCCAGCTCCAACCATGTAAACATGAAAGAGGTAAAGTCTCTATTTTTCTTTAAGGCTGCATAATATTCCATGGTAAACATATACCACAATTTTTTAATCCATTTGTGGGTCAATAGATACTTGGGCTTCTTCCATGACTTAGCAAATATGAATTGGGCTGCAATAAACATTCTGGTATAAATATTTTTGTTATAATGTGATTTTTTGTCTTGTGGATTTATAACTAGTAGAGGAATTGTAGGATAGAATGGCAGGGCTATTTTTAGATCTCTAAGTATTCTCCAAACATCTTTCTAAAAGGAACATATTGGTTTGCATGCCCCCCAGCAGTGAAGAAGTGTTCCCTTTTCTCCACATCCATGCCAAAATCTCTGGTTTGGGGATTTTGTGATGTGGGCTAATCTTACTGGAGTTAGATGATATCACAGAAGATCACCTGTTGCCCAGAAAATATTCAGCAAGATATACATACTGCTTTGTTTTTGGTTTTTGTTGTTGTTGTTTGTTTGTTTTTCTTTAATTTCAACATTTTTGCTATAGATTTTTCTTTTCTTTCTTCATTTTTCTAGTTTAAATTTCATTTTCCATTGTTGCCTTTTTAAACAATTCTAACTTCATTTTTGCTAGTGTCTCTACCCCTATTATTTAATTTTTCTCTTAATTTTGTCCCATAAAGTTTTTTGTTTGCTTGTCTTGGTTTGTTTTATCGCATTTCTGTCTTTCCTCTCTACTTGGTGGAAGTGGGATACCGTGTCCAAATAGGCTAGCAAAGACCTGCTGACCTCAAGGGATCCATGCAACCAAGCACCCCCAGAGGTTGAGGGTTTATAAGGTTGGGGCAAAGTACCCTACCCTACACCTACATTGCTCCTGTGCTGCTCTTTCTGTGCCTCTCTTCATTTTGTCAATATTTCCTTTTACCCACCTTTCTCTTTTTTCTTTTGTTTTCTTTCTTTTTTACCTTCTTGCTCCTCAATCTTCTCATCCTTCTGGTCCTGTACCAAAAGCCCTCATCAAAACCCTAGTCCAGAGTACTGGCAACTTAAAGAGCAAGGGGAAGTGGAAGGAAAATTAGGGCAATGAAACAGATAAAAGAAATTACTCATGGGGAAGAATCAGCAGAAAAAATCTTGGCAACATGAAAAACTAGTCCAGAGCAACCTCCCCCAAAGGACAATGAGGCACCTGCTGCAGAGGATTCCACCTATAAAGAAAGGTTAGAAATGAAAGAAAGGGAATTTAGAATACAGATGATGAAAACAATGAAAAAATAATGGAACCAATGAAGGAAACTGCTTATAAAGTGGAAAATAAACAAAATGAAATCAAAAAGCAGAATCAAATAATAGATGAATGATATGATGAATACAGAAACGATATTCCAGAGCTGAAGGAACTGAAGCAGTCAATTAGGGAACTTAAAGATGCAATAGAAAGTATCAACAACAGATTAGACCATGCAAGAAAGAATTTCAGAGGTAGAGAACAAAGCTCTTGAGATAACTCAGATAGTTAAGGAGGCAGAAAAGAAGAGAGAGAAAGCAGAATGTTCACTGACACAATTATGGGACTTTATGAAACGTTTAAACATATGAATTATAGGTATCCCAGAAGGGGAAGAAGAGTGTCCCAGGACAATTGAAATCATATTAAAAAATAGTATAAATGAAAATTTCCCAAATATCACCAAAGATTCTGACATACACCTTTCAGGGACATTGGACCTCAGGTCACCTCAACTATAACTGTGCTTCTCCAAGACACATTGTGATGAAGCTGTCCAAAGTCAAGACAAAAGAAAAGATTCTTCAAGCTGCCAGGAGTAAGCTCCAATTGACCTACATGGGCAAATCCATCAGGCTAACAGCAGACTTCTCCAATGAAACTTTCCAAGCAAGAAGACAATGGTCATCTACCTTTAATCTACTTAAACAGAACAATCTCCAGCTCAGAATTCTATATCTTGTTAAACTAAGAGTTAAAATTGACAAAGAAATCAAATCATTTACTGATACACAAACATTCAGGAAATTGGCCACCACAAGACCAGCTCTACAGGAAATACTTCAACCTGTTCTACACACTGATCATCACAATGGATCAACAGCAAAGTAAGAAATCGTAAATCAAAGGACAGAACCTAACTTCCACATTGATACAAAAAATAAAACTAAGCAATAGACTCTCACAAAGTAACATGAATAGAACACTACTACACTTATTGATTATCTCAATAAATGTTAATAGCTTGAATTCATAGATTGGCTGACTGGATTAAAAAACACAAGCCATCCATTTGTTGTCTGCAGGAAACATACCTAGTTTCAAAAGACAAATTAAAACTCCAAGTTCAGTGTTGGAAGACAATTTTTCAGGCAAATGGAATTCAGAAGAAAAGAGGAGGTGCAATCTAATATCCAGATACATGTGGATTGAAAGCAACTAAAGTCAAAAAAGACAAAGATGGGCACTTTATATTGGTCAAGAGAAAAATATACCAAGAAGAGGTTTCAATTCTAAATATTTATGCACCCAATTTAAATGCTCCCAGATTCTTGAAACAGACCTTACTCAGTCTGAGCAATATCATATCCTATAATACCATAATAACAAGGGACATTAACACTCCTCTTACAGAGCTGGACAGATCTTCTAAACAGAAATTAAACAAGGGTATAAAGGACTTAAATGAGACCCTAGAACAACTATGCTTGATAGACACATATAGAACACTCCATCCCAAAGATAAAGAATATGCATTCTTCTCATCATCCCATGGAACATTCTCTAAAATTGATCATATCCTAGAACAGAAAACAAATCTTGACAGAATGAAAACAATTGGCATTTTACCTTGTATTTTCTCAGACCACAAGGCACTAAAGGTGGAACTCAGCAAAAACATTCAATCTCACACAAAGGCATGGAAAGAAAACAATCTTCTGTTGCATGACAGTTGGATGCAGGAAGAAATAAAATAGGAAATTCTTATTAACTTCCTTGAGCAAAACAACAATGAAGGCACAAGCCACCAAAACCTGTGGGATACTGCAAAAGCAGTTCTGTGAGGAAAATTTATCACTTTAGATGCCTACATTCAAAAAACAGAAAGAGAGCGCATCAACAAACTCTTATTGAATTGGAAAAAGAAGAACAAGGTAAGCCTAAACACAGCACAAGAAAGGAAATATCGGGGAGGAGCCAAGATGGCTCCTTAGATGCCTACATTCAAAAAACAGAAAGAGAGCGCATCAACAAACTTCTTATTGAATTGGAAAAAGAAGAACAAGGTAAGCCTAAACACAGCACAAGAAAGGAAATATCGGGGAGGAGCCAAGATGGTGGCCGAGTAACAGCTTCCTTGCAACTGGGCTCAGTGAGACTGGGGAGAGAAGACTTTAGGCATCTATGGCTGGCGAGATATGCCCAGAAACGTCCCTTTGGGGACACAGGGAGACAGCGTGAGACTTCTGGACCCCCTGAGGAAGGTAAAAGCAGTGTAGATCTGGCAAGTGGTTGCGTGTGTTTGTTCGGTCTAATCCTGCCGGCAGCTGTGACTACAGCACCAGTGAGATTGCAAACTGGAAAGGGCTTACCTGTGAGCTGTTTGGGTTTCTTTTGGACTTGGCACTTGGTTGAACTGCCTTGAGAGAACTGGGGCAAGAGTGCGGAGGTATTTGAGTGTTGTCTGGGGCTCCAGACTGAGCCTCCGAGCCAGAAGGAGCTACCAGTGTTTGGTTGTGGGCTGTGTGGAGCCATCGTAGGAGAACTGCCCCGGCAAGC
>CAUYON010030050.1:0-31523 GCA_963573935.1 Arctocebus calabarensis
TGGGTTATAGCCTTCACATGAAACCTTTAAATTAGCTTCATAGTAGGGCTGAGTACATTGGATATTTTTTCTTCCATTCTTGAGATGCTCTGCTAAGAAGAATATGTTCCAGCTCCATCCATGTAAACACGAAAGAGGTATAGTCTCCATCTTTCTTTAAGGTTGCATAATATTCCTTGGTGTACATGTACCACAGTTTATTAATCCATTTTTGGGTCAATGGGCACTTGGGCTTCTTCCATGACTTAGCAATTATGAATTGGGCTGCAATAAACATTCTGGTACAGATGTCTTTGTTGTAGTGTGATTTTTGGTCTTCTGGGTATATACCTAGAAAAGGAATTATAGGGTCAAATAAACATCTTTCCAAAAGGACCATATTAGTTTGCATTCCTACCAGCAGTGTAGAAGTGTTCCCTTTTCTCCACATCTGCGCCAATGCTAGAGGTTTTGATAATTTGTGTCTTCATTATAATTTTGTTCCAAAAATTTGGCATTTTCCCTCTTAATCTCATCTTTGATCCAGCTATCATTCAGCCTATGATTATTTAGTTTCCATGACTTAGTTTGATCATGAAGATTCCTGTTGCTGTTGAGTTCAGTTTTTATTCCATGGTGGTCTGAGAAAGTACAAGGAAGAATTTCCATTTTTTTAAATTAGCTGAGGTGTGCATAATAAGATATAATCAATTTTGGAGGATGATGAGAAGAATGTATATTCAGTTTTATTAGGGTGAAATGTTCTGTAGAGGTTTGTTAAGTCCATTTGTTTTAGGGTCAGGTGTAATTCTAATATTTCTTTGTTTACTTTCTTCTTGGAAGATCTATCCAAAATTGTGAAAGGGGTGTTAAAACCTCCAACTATTATAGCGTAGGAAGATATCATGTTGTTCATATCCATTAGGGTTTGCTTTATAAATTAAGGAGCATTCTGGTTGGGTACCTAAGTGTTAATTCTTGAAATCTCTTCATCTTGGGTGTTTCCCTTGACAAATATGTAATGATAATCCTTATCTTTATCTTTGTTGGTTTAAAGTCAATTGTATTTGCAGATAAAATTGCAACCCCTACTTTTTTCTGATTTCCATTTGCCTGTATTACAGATGTCCATCCCTTCACCCTGAGTCTATTTTTATCCTTTAAGGTAAGATGATATTCTTGTATCTGGGAGATATCTGATCTGAGTTTATATATCCTGTTAGCCAACCTGTGCCTCTTTAGAGTATAATTTAAACCATTCACATTAATTGATAGAATTGATAAGTATGGTAGTTTGGGGGGTGCCATGTTTTTCAAATGTCCACTGGATTTTTTAAATCTTTTCACCACTATGGAAGCTGGGTTTTGTTCAAAAATTTCTGGGTGAGTTTACTTTGGGGGTAGAGAATTGTGCTGGTCATTGTGGAGGATGGGTCTGAGAATATCCTGGAGAATTGATTTCATTATGGCAAATGTCTTTAACATGTGTATGCCAGTAAAGTATTTGATTTCTCCACCTCAAATGAAACTCAGTTTAGCTGGATACAGGATCCTGGGCTGAAAGTTGTTTTGTTTGAGGAGATTGAAGGTCAATGACCATCCTCTTCTGGCTTGAAAGATTTCGGCTGAGATATCTGCAGTCGTTTTGATATTTCTCCCTTTGTAGGTAATGCTTTTCTTACATCTGGCTGCTTGCAGAACTTTCTCCTTCATATTAACTTTGGCAAAGTTAATCACAATGTGTCTAGGAGATGCATTATTTGGATTGAGTCTTGCTGGGGTTCTGAAACTGACTGCTATCTGAAGTTCTGTATCTCCTGCAATGCTTGGGAAATTCTCCTACAAAATCTCTTGGAGTAGAGCATCTGTACCTTTAGGACCATCCTCTTCTTCGTCAGGAATTCCTATAAGATGAAGAATGTTTGATCTTTTGGAATGATCCCACAACTCTCAGGTAATGGTCAGTTTTTGCTCTCCATCTATCTGCCTCTTTGAGTGTTTGGGAATGTTCAAAAGCTTTGTCTTCAATTTCAGATCCTTTCTTCTGCCTGGTCAGCTCTATTACTGAGAGATTCTATTGTAGTTTGGAGCTTCTTCAATAACTTTTTCATTTCCTTGAGCTCTACTACCTCTTTTCTCATTATGTCCATATCTTTGGTGACTTTGTCTTTGAATTCATTAATTTCTTGAGACAACTTTAGAACTACTCTGTGAATTTCAATTTCTAACTTTTCTTCTATTCTATTTATCTTATTTGCCATACATATTCTGAATTCTATTTCTGACAATGCAGCCATTTGTCTATGTATGGCATCTTCAGTTGTATCTCCTTTGCCATTTCTTGGAGGCGTTGATCTACTCTGGTCATTCATGTTGCCAGAGTTCTTCCATTGGTCCTATCCCTTGTTTATTTTCCACCATTTGGTCATTAAAACTGGTAGGATGAGATTGAATTGGGGATCCCAGGTAGTAGAGTTAATCAGCCACTTACTAAGGTGCTAGGCTTTGTAATTGTGGCATATCCCCTACATCATTACAAAGGTCCCTTTCAGAATTTTGGCTGGGGACTCTGGGAACCCACCTGGTGAGATAGTGCTAAGTGGCTGTTTTGAAATTAGCCAACCTCTACCTTATCCTAAGAATTCATGGTATTAGGTTTAAATCTCAGTTCAGGAGAGATACAGATAGTTGTAATGCCCTGCCCCCACCCTTCAGTTCTTTTCCACTACAGAACTTCAAAGGTCAACCTCAGACTGTCCCTGGGTGAACAGCCCCATATGCAAGTTCTAATCAAATTGTCTTGGGCAGTACAAACCCTGCTCAATGGAAAGAGATCCAAGGTGTCCAACTGTAATTTGTTTTCCTGAATCCTTGGAGTCACAGTTTGCTGTGCCTCTTTCTTGGCTCAGCTCCCCACCTTTGGTTTGGTAGAGTTTGATTCTGTCCAGTTTTTCTCCCTCTGGTTGGGAGTGATTTTTAAAGATGAAAAGTTGTCAGTTCTAATTAAGTCCAATATGTCAAGGTTTTCTTTCACCTGTACCATGCTATCTTTTTAATAAAAAATAGAATAAGTTTGTTTTCTCACAATTATAGAAGCTAGAAATCTGAGATCAGAAGATGTCTCTCTCTTTGGCTTTGGTTGCCTGTCTTCTCCCTGTGTCATCATGTCTGTCATCTTCCTACGCTTATCTTGAGTACTGTGCCTGTTTCTTAAGTCTTAAAAAGAGACAGCAAGAGCCTTCCAACACTATTTATCTTTCAAACATTATTATATTTATGGTACTTTCTTTAGTTTTCCATAAAAATATTAAGAACATCTTGACACTTTCTATCAAAATACAAAAGCCTACTAGAATTTTGACTTAGATTACTATATATCTATGGACAAATTTGCATAGAATTGACACACTAATAACATTTTGAGTATTGTAATGCATAACTACTTTATATATCTTCTTGTATTTATTATTCCTTATTTCTATCTTAGTAAGGTTTTATGATTTCCAATTAGAATTAGAAACTATAGTAACCTAAAGAGCAATGGTACTGGTATGAAAGTAGGGATGCAGACCAAAAGAACAGAATAGAGAACCCAGAAATAAAGCCATCTACCTACAAACAACTGATCTTCAACAATATATACTGGGGAACAGAAGCCCTATTCAATAAATGGTGCTGATAAAATTGGATTGGCACACGAAGAAAAATGAAAAAGAATCCCTATCTCTTGTCATATACAAAAATTCAGTAGAGATGGATAAGACTTCAATTTAAAGCACAAAACTATAAAAATTCTATAGGAGAACATAAGAAAAACTCTTCTAGACATTAGCCCAGGCAAGGAATTTATAACTAAGACAAAAAAGCAGATAGGGAAACAACAAAAATAAATTAATAGGACTTAATTAAACTAAAAGGCTTCTGCACAGCAAAGGAAATAATTACTAGAGTGCATAGACAATATGCAAAATGGGAGAAAACTTTTGCCAACTACACATCTGACAAAGGACTAGTAGTATCCAGAATCAGCAAACAACTCAAATGAATCAGCAAGAAAATAAAACAGATGACCCCTATCAAAAAATGGGCAAAAGACAGGAACAGAAGTTTTCAAAATGAAGATATACAAATGATCCATAAACATATAAAAAAAGGTCACCATCACTAATCATTCAGGGAAATGCAAATTATAACCACAATGAGCTACCACCTTCTCCCTATCAGAATGGCCATGATTAAAAAGTAAAAATAAATAAAAAGCACTTGATGTTGGCATGGAAACAGAGAGAAAGGAATGCTTATACGCTATTGGTGGAACTGTGAATTAGTACAACCTCTATGGATAACAGAAGAAATAAAGCATAGACCTAATACTCAATCCAGCAATTCCTCTATTGGGTATTTATCCAAAGGAAATTAAGTCATTTTATCAAAAAGACACCTGCACTCGAATGTTTATCACAGCACATTTCACAATTGCAAAAACGTAGAATCAACCTGAGTGCCCAATTGATAAGTGTATAAAGAAAATGAGACATGTATATGTATATATAAAGGATTACTACTCAGCCACAAAAATGAATGAAATAATAATTTTTGTAGCAAATTGGATGGAATTGGAGACCATTATCCTAGGTGAAGTACCTCAGGAATTGAAAACCAAACACCACATGTTCTCACTGATAAGTGGGAGCTAAATGATGGGTACATATGGACACAAAATGTTATAAAGAACTTGAGAAACCAAGAAAGGGGGAAGGTATGGGGAGGCAGTGTGATAAAAACTTACATGTTGGTTATAATGAGCATTATTCAGGCTTACGTCAAGAGACCTGACTTAAGCATTACACAAGGTATCCATGTAACAAAAGCACTTGTACCCCCTTTATTAATGTTTTGAAATGGAAACAAAAATAATACTATTTGTTTATTTTTAATATTGATCTAGCATACAGGAATCTGGGCAAACTCACTTATTAGTTCTTGGAAATTTTTCAGAGATTCCTAAGTATTTAATACATAGCAATCATGTCATCTGCAAATAGGGACAATTTATGGTGACTTCAGTTCCAATCTATGTCCCTTTTATTCCTTTTCCTTCCTTTATTGCACTGGCTGGGACTTCCAAGAAGATATTGAATGAAAATGCATAGAGCGATTGTCCTTGCCTTATTCCCTATTGCAGAAGGAAGGGCATCAGTATTTCATTATTAGGTATGATATTAGCTGTAAATTTTCTTAATGATATTCTGTAAGAGTATGTAACATATTCTGTCACAAATGTAACCTATTCTGAATTTGTTTTTATGAGTTGGTGTTGAATCACACTGATTGATTTTCAAAATTTGAACTAGTCTTGTGTTTTCAGAAAAAACCACACTTGGTCATTTATATTTTATGTATCATTGGATTTAATATGCTAATAGTATGTGGAGGATTTTTGCATCTGTGTTCAAGAATGATATTCATATATTTTGTTCTCCTTTTGTGATGCCTTTGGTTTCTGTATCAGGGAAAGGCTAGTTTCATAAAATGAATTGGAATGGCGGCCACACCTCCTATACCCTGGAAGAGATTGTGTAGAGTAGATGGCACCTTTTCTTTAAAAGTTCATTGGAATTCACAGTGAAGCAATCTGGGCCTGTAGATTGTCATTGTTTTTTGATGAAAGACTTTTCAACTATTAATTCAATATCTTGAATAATATTAGAGCTACTCAAGTTTTCTATTTCTTCTTAAATGGGTATTGGTATTTTGTGTTTCAAGAAATTGTTCCATTTCATCTGAGTTGTCAAATTTCTGGTCACAGATTTGCTTGCAGAGTTTCCTTATTGTCCTTTATTGTTTGTTGTTTCTGTAGTAATGTCTACTCTTATTCATTTAAAGTATACGTATTGTATATATTTAAGGTGTACAACATGGTGATTTCATATGCATATATATATATATATAGTAAAATGATAACTATTGTCAAGGAACACTGGTAATATATTTCTTCTCTCATAACTTATTGGTCAATATAGCTACAGTCTCATCAATTTTATTCTTCATTTAAACAGCCAGAATTGGTGTTCCTGATAGGCTATATTGCTTTTCTCTTTACTATTCTACTACTTTTTTCTCTTTATTATTTCTGTCCTTTTACTTGATTTGGGTTTAATTTTCTTTTATGTTTTTAGTTTCTTTATGTTTGGGTGGAAGCTTAGATGATTGATTTGAGGTCTTTATCAATGGCCAATATAAAAATTTAATAAAATAAATTTCTAAGTATCACTTCATTTGGTCCCATGAATTTTGATATTCCCTGTTTCATTCCATTCGATGTAAACGGTTTTGTAGTTTTTCTCATGATTTTCTCTTTATCCTACGGTTCATTTGGAAATCTGTTGTTTAACTTCAAAATATTTGCATATTTTCCAGACACCTTAATGTTATTGATATTTAGTTTAATTCTATTGTAGTCAGATAATGTATTTTGTACAAGTTTTTAAATTTTTGTTGAAATTTGTGTCCCATTATCCGGTCTATTGTTATGAATGTTTCATTTTGTTTATTCAAAATACTATGTGTTCTGATGTTATGAACTGTTTTATAAATAGCCCTTGATCCATCAAAGTTGGATGATAGTATTGCTGAGGAGTCTTCTATAATCCCAATTTATCTAATAATTCTATTTATTACTGAGAGATATATATTAAAATCTTCAGCTACAATTGTGGATTTCTCCTTACAGATCTATACATTTTTGTTTTTTGTATTTTTAAGATTTCTTTTCTTTTTCTATGAGTACACATTAGGATTATAATGTCTTCCTGGGCAATTTTCCCCTTTAACATTATATAACATTCTTTTTAATTGCTGATAATGTTTACTTTTCTGATGTCCACTCTACCTGTTACTGATATAGGCACCCCAAGTATTTATTAGTATTTACATGGAATAACTTTTTCCCTTTGTGTTTTACTGTTTCTATGGCTTCACATTTAAAATAGGTTTCACATAGATGACATATGATTTGTGTCAAGTCCTTAAATAGCAGCAATTACTGCAAATTCTAGATTGGCATGCCATACTATTGTAGTTTGGGGCTGATAAAAAAAAAAGCAAGCTCAAGTGAATTTAGACCATCTATCTATCACTTACCATACCGACATACACTTACTTCATTAGCAAGATTAGCCTGGTGTGAGCTCTTTGCATTTTTGGTCAAACAGGATGACACCAGTGTGGAGAACCAGATGATGCAAGTTGTCATATATCCTAATTAACCCACTGATGGGGGATTGAACCATATCCTTTTTAAAAGTCACAGGCAATGTCAGATAGTAGTGATGAAAACTATGCTTCCAATTAGAATGATTATTCCTACTTTTGAATATAAACAAAAACCAGGCTTCCCCACTATATCTACACCAATTAAATATGTCAGTAATATAGGTGCTACAAAAAAACCTCATAATTTCACCTACAGATCCTTGACTGGCCAGGAGGACCTCCTAAACCATGCAATTTATCACCACCTGCACTGTGGTGTTGAGATTGTTTTGCGTGTGACAGACATGTATAGACCTAATTCTGCATAAGAAGTAGTAGTGACCTCAGCAGAAGGATGTTGCCAAAATGAAGTTAACTTTAATTATAAGTTTTTGTTGCCCAAGTCAGGAGGAGATAATAGATTCAGCAATGCAGGCGAGTTTGATTTTTTATCTTAGGTGGTAGAGGGATACCATAAGTTATCAGCAATAATGAGACTATGGGTAACCATATAAATATTCACAAAATTAATAATGTTTTGTCATCTGTGGCTGAGGGCATTCACCTCTAAATCAGTAGTCCTTGAAGTCTACTAAAAAGAAAAAAAAGAAAAGAAAATGGATATCTAGTTAGGTTCAGGATATAGGCAGTAGTATGGGACAAAATCACTGAATATTTTATGATGACAGGGCAGACCGGTTGTGCTGAAGGCAAGAGCCAAAAGATGTTCCTTTTTCACACTCTGTTTAACTTCTCAACATCAAAAGAGTTCATTTCCCACCATCAAGGGTTATCACTCTGTTTTTCCAGTCACATGGTTAGTATGAGCAGTCCCTGCAGCAGCCACCTCATCCTAGTTCCAATCCTCCCCCTCAAGACTCATCCCTAAGTGCATTAGCAGTTTTATTTTTGTACATATTGTACCAACAAAGAATATCTGTCCTGGGCCATGCCAGTACTATCATAGAAATGGTCACTTTGTTCTCATAATTATAATCACCAATGTCTGTAATTGCACAGAAACAAGAAATACCAGCTGATGGTTAAAAAAAAAAAACTATATTAGAACCTCGTATCACCCAACCCATTTTTGTCTCTAACAAATTCCAGTATCCAGGTATCCTAGGGGTATGCATGGAAAGGAAAAGAAAAAATATATAAAATGTTAACTATGTTATTGGATGTGGTATGAATATTTTATAGCAATTTGATCCTTATAATTAAGCATTTTATTCAAGTATAAGTTACTTTTATGGATAATTGACACATTTAGATTCCCTCCTGCTTGTTGCATATATGTACGTATGTTTCCCTAGGAGCTCATGTTTGGTCAGCTTATTTTCATTTAGGGGGTATAGACCTAGAAGTAGCATTCCAAGTTCATATGATAACTCTATATTTGACTTTTTTGAACTTCCAAACTTTTTCCAAAGCTACTACAGTATTTCACATTCATACCAGCAATGCATGCAGATTCTAATTTTTCCACATCCTCCCTAACAATTTTTTTTCCATTTTTTCCCATCATAATGAGAGTGAAGTGATTTTTCATTGTGTTTTAGTTTACATTTCCCAAATGACTGATGATTTTCTGTGTCTTCTCAAGTTTTGTTAGAAATTTACAATTTTCTTTGGATAAATATGTAGTGCTCTGAGTTGTCCCTGCAGGGGCAAATCTGTCAAGTAACCAAAAGAAGAGAGGGTATAACTAGCTCCATAACCAAAATTTTATAATTCTCAAGTATCTTAGCTCCTTCATATTCCAAATGAGTTTTCAGTGTTCACATCAGTACTAAAGCAGGCAGCTAAGTGGCCTTGAATTGACAAGACTGTAATAGTAAGTGATATCTCAGCACAAGTAACCTAGCAGCCGTAGTCTCAGATAAAGCAGAGAGGGGACAGAGAATTCTCAACAAGAATTGCTGAGCAGAACTTTGTAACTTTCTGTATACTGATGCAATTCTTTCAAGATTTTCCCAGGAACAGCAGAACCTCCCTGCAGCCCTGAGATAACTATAGTGCCTTACTCTACCTGATTGTCCAGAAAAAGACAAGATAAGCAATACACCAGAGCAGATTGTTCTCAAGAGCCACAGATACTGTACACAAGGCTAAAAGAATGAACAATACTAACCTCTAGCTCATTATAATACTAACTTCTGACTCTGGGTAGAGATTTGTCCACCATTTTTTGTTCACGGGATGTATGTACTATCATGATTCCTCAATGTGCTTGTGTGCCCTGCGCTCCACCCAAAGCATGTAATGGGGTTCATAAAAACGCCTTAACCCTGCTAATTGGGGTGGTGGATTTGAAGTAGTCTGTGCCTCCCACTACAGTTGATACATCTTCTGAAATAAATCCTTTCCTCTTTGATAATCCTCATTGTCTCATTAACATAAGTGGACAGATCCTTCAAGCAGAAATTAAACAAACAATGGACTTAAACAGGACTCTGGAACAAATGGGATCAACAGTCATGTACAGAACGTTCTATCCAATAATGCTGAGTATATGTTCTTCTCATCAGTTCAAGGATCATTCTCCAAAATTGATCATATCTTAGACCACAAATCAATCTCAATGCATTTAAAAGAAGATAAATTATACCTTGTATCTTTTAGAACCATAGTAGAATAAAAGCAGAACTCAACTCCAATGAAAACCTTCATCCCCACAAAAAGTCATGGAAATTAAACAATCTCATGCTAAATGGAAACTGGGTTAAGGAGGACATAAGGAAAGAAAATGTTAGATTCCTCAAACAAAAAACAATGAAGCTACAAGCTATCAAAACTTGTGGGATACTGCAAAGGTGGGGACACATATCTCATTAAATGCCCACGTACAAAATACAGAAGGAGTGTCAATCAATCCCTAATCAACCACCTCAAAGAATTGGAAAAGGAAAAGCAATCCAATTCCAAACTTAGCAGAAGAGAGGTAACCAAAATTAGATTAGAATTAAATGAAATTAAAAACAAAAGATACATTAGGAGGATTAACAACACAAAAAGCTGAAAAGATACATCAAATTGATAAACCTTTGGCTAGATTAACAAGAAACAGAAAAGTAAGATCTCTAATAACCTCAATCAGAAACAAAAAAGGGAAAATAAAAACAGATACCACAGAGATAAAAGAGATCATCACTAATTCCTACTAAAAACTCTATGCCTAGAAGTTTGGAAACTTGGAGGAAATGGACCAATACCTGGAATCACATCACCTCCCCAGAATTTACCAGAAAGAATTAGAACTCTTGAAATGATCAATATCAAACACTGAAATTGCAACACTATAAAAAGCTTTCAACAAATAAAAATCCTGGACTACATGGTTTAACATCAGAATTCTAACAAAATTTTCAAAGAACTTGTACCTATACTGTAGAACTTAGTCTAAAACATTGAGAAGGAAGAACCCTCCCCAACTCCTTCTATGGAATAAATATCACCCTAGTCCCCAAACTAGGAAAGTATTGAACAAAAACAGGAAATTACAGACCAATATCATTAACTAATATCAACATAAAAAGTACTCAATAAAATCTTAGCAAGTACAATATAACTATACATCAAAAAAATTGTACATCACAATCAAGTGGGACTTATCTCAGTGATACAAGGTTGGTTCAACACATGCAAATCCATAAACAAAATTCACCACATAAATAGAAGCAAAAATAAAGACCATATGGTCTTCTCAGCAGATGCAGAGAAGGTATTTGAGAAAATTCAGCATCCTTGCTTGATAAAAGCACACAGGAAAATAGGCACAGGTGGTACATTTATTAAATTGATAAAAGCCATCTTTTACAATCCCACAGCCAACATAATATTGAAGGAGTCAAACTGCAAGCATTTCCACTTAGAAATGTAACCAGGCAAAGATGTCCACTATTGCCACTATCATTCAACATGGTGCTGGAAGTTGTATCCAATTCAATCAGGCATGAGAAGGATGTCCAGGGTATTCAAATGCAGACAGAGGAGGCCTAACACTTGTTTCTTGCTGATGATATGATCTTATACTTTGAGAACTCCAGGGACTCAACCACAAGGCTTCTGGAAATGATCAAGAAACACAGTAATATCTCAGGATATAAAATCAATGTCCACAAATCAGTAGCCTTCATATATGCCAGTGACAGTCATGGTGAGAATCAAATTAAATACACAATATCCTTCATGATCACATCAAAGTAAATGAAATACCTGGCAATATATCTAACAAAGGATGTGAAGGATGTCTACAGAGAGAATTATGAAATCCTGGGAAAAGAAATAGCAGAAGATGTTAACAAATGGAAAAATATTTGAAGAATAGAAAAATAGGATGGGTACATGATGGCTGACTAGAGGCAGCTTTTTTCAGAAGCTCCTGTCCAGAAGGAGGAAAATTGGACTGAAGAGAACTTGGAACAATTGAAATTGGGGAGTAGATCACAAAAAGAAGTGAAGGTGCTCAGCAACTCCACTAAAACAAACAGCAATGATGAGGAGAAAGACAAAAGGAGAGAACTGAAGACAGACCAGACTGGAGGAGGCCAAAGACAAATAGAATAATTAGGGGGCCCCCTAATTGGGTGCTATTCATAGGCAGCAAAATGCAGGATCTCTCATTCCCCTTGGTGTCACAAAGAACAAAAGATTCAATTTTCCTGAACCTAGAGTATCCTTCTCTGAGCCCCCCTTCTATTCTGCATGGCAGAATAGTGACCAATTTTGGCTCCAATGAGCCTTGTGGTCACAGCCCATCCCTTGTTAATGAACCCACAAAGGGGGCTTTATGTTGCTCCCTCACAGAAAACCAATTACTTCTCTGTTTCTCTGAGTTTCAATTTCAATTGCTCTGAGTTCGATTGCTCCTAGTTCACTTCAGTTCAATCTTTCTCCCTCTAGCTAGGAAAGTTCAAGAGCTGCCTTTAGTCAGTCATCTTGTCTCCTCTCTGTTCCGAGTTTTTATCATGAATGGATATTGAATTTTGTTGAATGCTTTTTCTGCATCTACAGAAATAATCATGTTGTTTTTATCTCTCATTCTGTTAATGTGTTGCATTACATTGTCTAATTTGCATATATTAAAGCAACTTAGCATTCCAGAAATAAATGTAACTTGGTCAAGGTCTATCTATAATCCTTTTGATGTATTGTATTTTGTTTCCTAGTGTTTTACTGAGGATTTTTGCATGTGTATTCATCACAAATGTTGACCTGTAGTTTGCTTTCCTGTGATATCTTGGTCTGCTTTCATTCCTCTCATCAGCTCAATATACTCAGGGGATTGCTGCCCTCCTAGGATGAATTTGGAAGTATTTTCTCTATTTCTATTTTTTAGAAGTTTTAAAAAGGATTAATATTAATTTCTCTTTGAATGTTTGGCAGAATTCAGCCATGAATCCATCTGGTCCTGGGATTTTCTTTGTTGAAAGGATTTTCAATATCACTAATCATGAGTAACATGCAAAAAAAAAAAAAAAAAAAAAACCACAAGAAGATATTACCTCACACATGTTAGAATTATCATTATAAAGAGACAAAAGAACAAGAATTGGTCATGGTGTGGTGGAAAGGGAATCCTTTAATTCTCTTAGCAGGAGGTAAATTAGTGTAGCCTTTATGGAAAAAGTATGGAAGTTCATAAAAAAATTAAAAATAGGCCTACTATAGGATCCAGTAATTCTCCTTTATACACAGAGAAAATTAAATTAATTTTAATTTAATTAAAGGAAATTAAATTACTGCCTTATATAAATATTTGTGCTCCCATATTCATTGCAGCATTCTTCCTGATAGGCAATATATGAAAAAAATCCGAGGGCCTATTGGCAGATAAATAAAGAAATAGTGAAATACCTATAAATGGAATATTATTTAGCCGTAAAAATAAGGAGATCCTGGAGCGGCACCTGTGGCTCAAGGGAGTAGGGCTCTGGCCCCATATGCCAGAGTTGGCAGGTTCAAACCCAGCCCTGCCCCCAAACTGCAAAAATAATAAAATAAAATAAATAAAATAAAATAAGGAGATCCTTCCATTTGCAACAACATGAATGAAAATGGAAGACATAATGGATGGAGCTGGAACATATTCTTCTTAGCAAAGTATCTCAAGAATAGAAGAAGTATCCAGTGTACTCATCCCTACTATGAAACCAATTTATAGCTTTCATATGAAAGCTATAACCCAATTATAGCCCAAGAATATGGGGAAAGGGGAGAGGGAAGGGAGTCGAGGGGGGAGAATGGGTTAAGGGAGGGTAATTGGTGGGACCACACCTACAGTGCATCTTACAAGGGTACATGTGAACTTTACTAAATGTAGAATATAAATGTCTTAACACAATAACTAAGAAAATGCCATGAAGGCTATGTTGACCAGTTTGATGAAATATTTCAAATTGTATATAAAACCAGCACATTGTACCCCATGATTGCATCAATGTACATAGCTTTCATTTAATAAAAAAAAAGAAAATGGAAGACATTATGCTAAATGAAATAAGCTAGATATAGAAAGGTAAATACTACATCTGTTAGTTTATATGTAGAATCTAAAAATCTAGAAAACCACAATATAGCATTGGTGACCAAAAATCAGGGTGGGAGGAGAATGGGGAAATATTTGTCAGAGTACAAAGTTGCAGTTATGAATAATGAGTAAACCTGGAGGTCTAATTTTCAATATACAAGTATAGTTAATAGTGTGGTATTGTACACTGGCAATTGTACTGTAATTTACTAGATTACATGTGCTATTACCACAGAAAAAAATAACTGAAGAAATGGATATGTTAATTTTCTAGACTTGAGTCATCATTTCATTATGCATGTATGTATCAAAACATTTTTAATGTTTTTACAATAAAAAGGTCAACAAAAATAGCTTTTCATTTTTTTTATTCTTTAGAGATACCCCCAATTTTGAGCATGCTTTTAATGTCATGGTGCCAGAAAACAAGTGCATAAATGTAATTGGAAGTGTTACCTACAGCAACAAATAAAGTGCTTCATTCTTGAAAGTAGAATACAACTTATCTGTCAGAATAAACAGATGCAATACTTCTCTTCTTGTACAAATAGTCCACACTTTTTCTTTTTTTGTTAGTTCTTCCTTTTTTTATTTTTACTTTTTAAAATTATTTTTTATTAAATCATAACTTAGTACATTGATGCATTTATAGGGTGCAGAGTACTGCTTCAATATACAATGTGAAATGTTTATATTGAACTAAGTAACACATTCATTACAATTATACTCATTTCTTAATAGTTTTGAAATGTAGTATTGCATCTTATACATTAGGTGAGGTCCCCCCATTTACCCTCTCTCCTCGCATATCCCCCCTCCCCTCCCCTCTCTCTCCTCTTACCTTCTACTTTCTGGACTACAGTTATGTTTTGCCATTCATGTACGTAGGTGGTTATATATTTATTTCATAGTAGTATTGAGTACATTGGGTACTTTTATATACTTGACTATTGTTGGCATATATAAAAGCTACTGAGTTGTAAATATTGATTTTGTATTTGTAGGCCTAGTATTTGAGGTTTTTTCTGATTCCATATAAAACAAAGTACTATTTTTTCAAGTTCTTTAAAGCATAACAATGGTGCTTTAATAGGGATTCCATTCTTGAGATACTTTTCTAAGAAGAATATGCCTTCTTTCCATGTCTTAGCTATTATGAATTGGGCTGCAATAAGCATTCTGCTGCAAATGTCTTTGTTGTAAAATAATTTTTGACCATCTGGGTATATACCTAGTAGAGGAATTTCAGGATTGAACAGTAGGTCTACTTTTAGTTCCTTGAGTGTTCTCAAACTTCTTTCCAAAAAGGCAGTATTAGCGTGCATTCCCACCAGCAGTAGAGAAGTGTTCCCTTCTCTGTGCAACCATGCCATCATCTGTAGTTTTGGGATTTTGTGATGTGGGCTAATCTTACTGAAGTTAGATGATATCTTAAAGGAGTTTTAATTTGCATTTCTCTGATGATTAAGGATAATGAGCATTTTTTCATGTGTTTGTAGGCCATGCACCTCTCTTCATCAGAGAAGTTTCTGTTCAATTCTCTTGCCCACATATAAATGGGGTTATTTATGCTTTTCTTATTGATTAGTTTGAGTTCTCTGTAGATTCTAGTTATCAGACTTTTGTCAGAAGCATAACCTGAAAAAATCTTCTCCCATTCTAAAGGTTGTCTGTTTGCTTTACTTACTGTGCTCTTGGCTGTGCAAAAGCTTTTTAGTTTGATCAGATCCCAGTAATGGATTTTTAATGTTGCTTCAGTTGCCCAGGGAGTCCTCCTTATAAAATATTCTCCCAGGCCAATTTCTTCAAGTGTTTTCCCTGCACTCTTTTCTGGTATTTTTATAGTTTCATGTCTTAAGTTTAAATCTTTTATCCAGTGAGCATCTATTTTTGTTACTGGTGAAAGGTAGGTGTCCAGTTTCAGTCTTCTATAGGTCACTAGCCAGTTCACCTAGCACCATTTGTTAAATAGGGAGCCTTTCCCCCATTGAATATTTTTGATAGGCTTGTCAAAGATCAAATGACAATAAGTAGCTGGGTTTATCTCTTGGTTCTCTATTCTGGTCCATAAATCTACCTCTCTGTTTTTGTGCCAGTACCATGCTGTTTTGATCATTATGGATTTATAGTGCAGCCTGAAGTCTGGTAATGTGATACCTCCTGATTTGTTCTTATTTCTGAGTAATGTATTTGCTACTTGAGGTTTTTTTTCTGATTCCATATAAAACAAAGTACTATTTTTTCAAGTTCTTTAAAGTATGACAATGGTGCTTTAATAGCGATTGCATTAAATCTGTAGATTGCTTAGGGTAGTGTGGACATTTTAATACTGTTGATTCTTCCCAGCAATGAGCATGGTATGTTTTCCCATTTGTTAACATCTTCAGCTATTTCTGTTCTCAAAGTCATGTAGTTCTCTTTATAGAGGGCTTTCACATTCTTTGTTAGGTAAATTTCCAGATATGTTATCTACTTTGGCACCATTCTAAAAGGAATAGAGTCCTTGATTGTTTTTTCAGCTTGTCTATCGTTGGCATATATAAAAGCTACTGAGTTGTAAATATTGATTTTGTATCCTGAGACACTGCTGTATTCCTTGATCACTTCTAAGAGTTTTGAAGTCGAGTCCCCGGGATTCCATTATTTCCATTACTATGGTGAATATCAATGAAGACAGTGGGCATCCTTGCCTCTTTCCTGATCTGAGTGGAAATGTTTATAATTTTATTCCATTCAACATGATATTGGCTGTGGGTTTGTTGTAGATGGCCTCTATCAGTTTAAGAAATGTCCCTTATATACCTATTTTCTTAAGAATTCTGATCATGAAAGGATGCTAGATATTATCAAAGACTATTTCTGCATCAATTAAGAGAATCATATGGTCTTTGTTTTTTATTTTATTGATCTGATGTATTATATTTATAGATTTGCATATGTTGAACCAACCCTGTAACCCTGAAATAATAAAACCAACTTGATCATGGTGTATAATTCTTTGGATGTGTTGTTGAATTCTGTTTGCTAAGATCTTATTGAATAATTTTTGCATCGATATTCATTAATGATATAGGTCTATAATTTTCTTTCTTCTGTGGATCCTTTCTTGGTTTGGGAATCAGGGTGATATTTACTTCATAAAATGTGTTGGGAAGTATTTCTTCTTTTTCTATGCTTTGGAAAACATTGTATAATATAGGTACTACTTCCTCTTGAAAGGTTTGATAGAATTCATATGTGAAGCCATGTGGTGCTCAACTTTCCTTTTTTGGGAGATTTTGTATTGTTGATGCTATTTCAGTGGTTAATATAGGTCTATTCAAGGTTTCTAATTCTTTCTGGTTGAGTCTAGGAGGGTGGTGTGCTTCCAGGTATGGTCCATTTCCTTCAGATTTTCATATTTCTGTGAATAGAGATTTTTGTAGTAATTGAGTTTCTGAAGTGTCTGTTGTTATTTCTCCTTTATCATTTCTGATAGACGATATTAGAGATTTTACTTTACTATTTCTGGTTAGGTTGGCCAAAGGTTTATCAATTTTGTTAATATTTTCAAAAAACCAACTGTTGTTTCATTGATCTGAATGATTCTTTTGTTTTCAATTTCATTTAATTCTGCCCTAATTTTGGTTATTTCTTTTCTTCTGCTGATTTTGGGGTTGCACTGTTCTTCCATTTCTAGTTGCTTGATATGATCCATTAAGTTGTTGGCTTCCTTTCTTTTCTGTTTTCTTGATGAAGGCTTCTAATCCTGTAAATTTCCCTTTTAGGAGTGCCTTTGCAGTATCCCATAGGTTTTGATAATTTGTGCCTTCATTATCATTTTGTTCCAAAAATTGGGTGATTTCCTTCTTAATCTTGTCTTTGACCCAACTATCATTCATTAAACTAAGATTATTTAGTTTCCATGACTTTGTTTGAGTCTGAAGATTCCTGTTGCTGTTGAGTTCAACTTTTATCCCATGGTGGTCTGAGAAGATACAAGGAATAATTTCTACACTTTTAAATTTGCTGAGGTTAGGCTTGTGTCCTAGCATATGATCTATTTTGGAGCAAGACCCATGGGCTGATGAGAAGAATGTATATTCCGTTTTATTATGGTGAAATGTTCTGTAGAGGTCTGTAAAGTCCATTTGTTCTAGATTCAGGTTTAAGTCTAGTATTTCTTTGTTTAGTTTCTTCTTGGAGGATCTATCCAAAACTGTCAAAGGGGTGTTAAAAACTCACTATTACAGTGCAGGAAGGTATCAAGTTGTTCATATCCATTAGGATCTGTTTTATGAATTGAGGAGCATTCTGGTAGGGTGAATAAATGTTTATTATTGAAATCTCTTCATGTTGGGTGTTTCCCTTGACAAATATGTAGTGACCTTCCTTATCTTTCTTTATCTTTTTTGGTTTAAAGCCCATTATATCTGCTACTAAAATTGCAACCCCTGCCTTTTTCTTGTTTCCATTTGCCTGTAATATACAAGTCCATCCCTTCACCCTGAGTCTACTTTTATCTTTTAAGATAAGATGATACTCTTGTATCTGGGAGATATCATGTCTGAGTTTTTGCGTCCAGTCAGCCACCCTATGCCTCTTTAGAGGACAATTTAAACCATTCACATTAATTGAGAGAATTGATAAGCCTGGTTGTATTTTGGGTGTCATGATTTTCAGATGTCCAGTGGATATGTTTAATCCTTTCACCACTGTGGAAGTAAGGTTTTGTTCAAAATTTTCTGGGAGATTTTATTTTGGAGGTAGAGCATTATACTGTTCATTGTGGAGGATGGGTCTGAGAATATCCTGGAGAGCTGGTTTAGTTATGGCAAATTTCTTGAACATATCTATGTCATTAAAGTATTTGATTTCTCCATCACAAACAAAATTCAGTTTACCTGGATACAGGATCCTGGGCTGGTGGTTGTTTTGTTTTAGGAGACTGAAGGTTGATGACCCGCTTCTTCTAGCTTGAAACATTTCAGCTGAGAGATCTGCAGTCATTCTGATATTTCTCCTTTTGTAGGTGATGATTTTCTTACATCTGGCTGCTTGAAGAATTTTCTCCCTCATATTAACTTTGGCAAAGTTAATCACAATGTGTCTAGGAGATGTTTTATTTGGATTGAGTCTTGCTGGAGTTCTGAAACTGTCTGCTATCTGAAGTTCTGTATCTCTTGCAATGCTTCGGAAATTCTCCTCCAAAATCTCTTGGAGTAGAGCATCTGTACCTTTAGGACCATCCTCTTGTCCTTTGGGAATTCCTATAAGATGAATGTTTGATCTTTTGGAGTGATCCCACAACTCTCTCAGGGAATGATCAGTGTTTGTTCTCCATTTGTCTGCCTCTTTGAGTGTTTGGGTCCGTTCAAAAGCTTTGTTTTCGGTTTCAGAGATCCTTTCTTCTGCCTGGTCAACTCTATTACTGAGGATTTCTACTGTACTTTGGAGCTCCTCAACTAACTTTTTCATTTCCTTGAGCTCTGTTATCTCTTTTCGCATTATGTCCATATCTTTGGTGACTTAGGCTTTGAATTTATTAATTTCTTGAGACAACTTTAGAACAAGTGTTTGGAATTCAATTCCTATCTTTTCTTCCATTCTATTTATCTTATTTGCAATCCATATTCTGAATTTGATTTCTGATATTGCTGCCAGTTTTTAATGCATGGCATCTTTCGTTGTATCCCCTTTGTCATTTTGGGAGGGGGGGTTGATCTACTCTGGTTATTCATGTTGCCAGAGTTCTTCTGTTGGTTCTGCACCATGTTTATTTTCCACCATTTTGTTATTATAATTGGTAGGGTGAGATTGAATTGGGGTTCCCAGGTAGTAGAGATATTCCCTTACCAAAGCTCTAGGCTTTGTAACTGTGCCTTATTTCCTACAACCTTACAAAGGCCTCTTTCAGAGTTTTGGGTAGAGACTCTGAGGACCTTCTTGGTGAGATAGTACAAGGTAGCTCTGTTTTGATATCAGCCAATCTCTACCCTATCCTAAGAAACCACAGTATTAGATTTAAATTTCGACTGTGAAGAGATACTAATAGCTGCGGTGCCCAGCCCCCACCCTTCAGTTCTTTTCTGCTACAGAACTTCGAAGGTCAACCTCAGAATGTCCCTAAGTGGACAGCCCCAGAATGGGCTTCAACCAAATTGTCTAAGGTAGTGCAAACAGAGAGGGATTCAAAGGTCTCTAATAGCACAATTGGAGACAGTGATCCACACTCCCACCCGTCACACTCAGTCCACACTATTGTCCGTTTCTTTGCTCACAGGCTCAGCTGGGGCCGGGGCAAAATCCTTGCCCTCTGGTCTCTGTCCACACACATCTAGCTTCTGCTTGCCAAACCAGTTGGTGTCAGGGGACCATGCCCCTGCCTGCCAGCCTCAGTCCACTGCCTGGCAAGCTTCTGTTCGTAGGCTGTGTTGGAGTCAGTGCTCTGGCCTGACCTCTGGTCTCAGTCCACACATAGCTGCCTCTCCTTGTCAGACAAGTTGGGACCAGCCCTGTCTGCTGAACTCATTCCACACAGGGCAACCTCTCTCCTGCTGTGGGTGCAGTCAGAGCTGGGCGTTCTGTACCCTGTCCCTCCAAACACAGCCCGAACCAAGGGTTAGCACTACCACTGGCTGGGTATAGTCATAACCAGGGGACTGCTCCTCCTTCCACTGAATGTCCGTTTCTTCCTACACCCTCTTTCTTCCCTGTTAGGCACATATTCCACCCTGATAGTTGGTGGTGCACACTATGCCCAGATCTCTCAGGACAAGACCAAACACTCTATGCTTTTCAGGGGGCAGAACTTCAAACTGTCATGCAAGGGGGAGAGGGTGGACTGGGAATTTCGAGTTGTGGGGGAAAATGGCTGTTAAATTTTATGCCTGGCTTGGTGGTGTCTAGGTTCATAAGTGGGACCTCCATGGAGAAAGAGACCTGGAATTTTGCAGCTTTCTTTAGCAAAGTAAATTGAGAGATCTTTTGTTCCCTGCTAGTTCAGAGATAGCCTGTGGCAGGCCTCCTGCTTGGGAGAGGGGTCTCTCATCCCTAGTCAATAGGACTTGTACCTGGAATTTGTTTTCTTGAATGCTCTTCCTTAGAGTTACAGCTTGCTGAACTTCTTTCTTGTCTCGCCTCCCTGTCTTTGGCTTCACAGAGTCCAATTCCATCTAGTTTTTCTTCCTCTGTTCAGGAGCCTCTGCTGAGAGTTGCTACCAGTCAGCCATCCTACCAGAATCCCCAGTCTACACTTCTTCAAAGCCATTTTATATTGATTAAATAGAACCGTTTTATTAGTATTTAACATTTCTGTAAATATAGTTAGAAGGAATAAAATCTAGTTTTCAGTAGAATGATAGGGTGACTATAGTTAACAATGATTTATTGTGTATTTCAAAATAATTAAAAAGAGTGACAACAAAATGATCCTAACATAAATAAATGATAAATGCTTGAGGTAATGAATATCTCAGTTACCCTGATCTGATCAATACACAGTGTATGGGCACTTGAGCATATTATGGAATACTATTTAGCTATAAAAAGAGTGAATTAATGCCTTTTGCAGCAATTTGGAAGGAACTGAAGGCAGTTATCCTAAGTGAAGTATCTTAAGAATGGAAAAATAAACCCCATATGTACTCTCTAATAAATTGGAAGTAACAGATAGGCACAGAAGTGCACATAGAAAGTAAAAGTCATTGGAAATCAAGTGGAGTTGAAGGGTAAAAAATAACCTAATAAGTACAAAGAACACTATTCAGATGATGGGCATACTTATAGCCCTGACTCAAGCTATGTATCAAAAATGTGTCTCTTGGGCAGCACCTGTGGCTCAAAGGAGTAGGGCGCCAGCCCCATATACTGGAGGTGGCTGGTTCAAACCCAATCCCTGGCCAAAATAAAAACTGTAGAAAAAAAATCTGTATCCCTTTTAAAAATATTTTGAAATTAAAAAAAGTATATGCTTTTATGAAAATATTATCTCATATGCTCATATACTTGTATAAAAATATCCATAACAATGATCATTTTTTAAATCCTTTAAAAAAATTGCATCTGCTGTATTTTGAGTCTCTATTGTATATTAAGCACTGTGATAACTTTGTCATGTAAGCTATCACATTTAATCCTTAGGAAAATCCTGATATGATCTTACTTTAATTTACACAAGAGATACATGAGTCAGAGGAGGCTGTGTGATTCTGTGCTTAGGCAACTCTCAAATTTCACTAGCTTATTTCTTGCTGCTATAATAAGTCCATGGCAGGTGCAGGTCATTCAGGAGATGGTGGATGCAGGAGTCAGAACCATTCTCATTAGAATGTGTCAGAGATCCAAACTGATGTAACAGACACTATCTAGAAAATGATCAGCTACTGTACCAGATGGGAAAAGTGCCCTGGACATTCTCAAACCAACAACCACAATAACACGTGTCATTCACGACCCATAGACCAAAGATAGGCACATACAGTGGCCCTGCCCAAATGAAGGCAGTTAGGAAGGGCAGTTCTACCAGATGTGGAACACAGGTGAAACACAGGGTACAGGGGAGAATGAAAACACTTGTTAAACTGAAGGACTAACTGTTACATGAAAGAATTGAAGCTTGGAGAGACTAAGTACTTGCCTAAGATTGCATCAGCCATAAGTGACAGAAACAAGATCTGAAACCATGCAGGTATGATTTGAAGTTTACATCCTTTCTAATCCTTTCTACATTCTATTCTATTCTCTTAAAGGAATTTCATATCTATTAATAATAGCAATTTCTTTATTTCGATGGTGCAATCCCCTCATCCTTAATCATCTGCTATTCTAGCAGTTGAATATGTAAGATAGAATTGGTTAAAATGCCAATATTGATGAGCCAAAGATCTTTACCAAACATGTGAATGTACAGAATATTTGAATATCCATTGCATTTCACTATAAAAATTACAAAAATAAAATTTAGTGGCAGATGAAAACATCTTTTTATCATTAACTGAATAAAAAATATCTTCATGTCTTTCCCCTATTGTCAAGGAAAATAATAAAGAGTAGACATTAATGAAACTGGTAACAGATATGATAGAGTTGAACAAAAATACTAGCTGTTAGTGCTGCAGAAACATTAGAAAATAAAGAAATTAGAGATAAAGCACAAGTCAGCCATTTCGGAATGAAAAAGATGTTATACTTAAAGTTACAGTAAAGATTTAAAAAATAAGACAATATTATTAAAGTTAATACTTTAAAATATGATATTTTGAAAATTCAGATTAGAAAGGACAATTGTAGTTGAGGCTTTGCAGACCATTTGGTCTCTGTTGGAATTATTCAACTTTGATACGGTAGAGCAAAAGCATCCACAGACATGGCTTGGCTCAGTTCCAGTAAAAAGGTATTCATAAATATTGATATTAATTTAAAAAAATTTTCACATGTCAGAAAATATTTTTCTTTTTTCTCTGAAAAATTTTAGCATGCAGGAATAACACTTAAAAATCAGTGTGGTACTGTACAGTAGCAGTGAACAATCCAGAATGTAAATTAAGGAAATTTCATTGACAATAGCATCCAAGTGAATAAAATACCCAGATATATTTCTTGTTGTATATCATTTGGCTATTTGAGGCTACTTGCTATTCCATATAAATTTTAGGATAAGCTTCTCCAATCCCGTAAAAATGGTCATTGGGATTCTTATAGAGATTTCATTGAGTGTATATATATACATATATATATATATATATGTGTATGTGTATATATATATATATGTGTATATATATATATATTTAAGGTGTACAACATGATATTTTGATAAACACATACATAATGAAATGATTACTATAGTTAAGCAAATTAACGTATCTATCACCTCATATAGTTACCTTTTTGTGGTAAGAGCACATGAAATATACCATTTTAGCAAATTTCCAGAGTACGATACAGTATTATTAAGTATAGTCAGCATGTTTTATATTAAATCTCCAGATATATTTATCCCACAAAATTGCAAATCTGTACCCTTTGAAGTATATTTCCCCATCCTCTCGCACTTTGCCCTTGTAATCACTCTTTAAAATTTGGTTCCTATATATTCAGCTTTTTAAAGATTTGAAATATAAATGAGACCATATGTTATTTTTCCATTTAGTCTCTAGATTGAGGATGTTGCCATCTTAACAATATTACATCTTCCAGACAATGAACTCAAGATATCTTTGACTGGGAGATGTAATACTGTTAATATGGCAACATAGCTGAAGGAAATTAAAGACTCAATGAAATCTCTATCAGAATCCCAATGGCTTTTTAAGCAAATGGAAAAACTGATCCTAAAATTTATATGGAATTGTAATAAATTCAAAATAGCCAAAACAATCTTTAAAAAGAAAAAAACATAGTTGGAAGACTCAAACTTGCACATTTTAAAACTTACACAAAGCCAGAGTTATCAAAACAATGAGATGTTGACATAAGGATAGATATATAGATCATTCGAATACAATTTTAAGTCCAGAAATAAACCAATACATCCATGCCTACATGAATTTTTAGGAATGCAAGAGCATTCAATGGAGAAAGGATAAAAAGTTCTCCAATAAATAATGTTGAAACAACTAGATACACACACATATAAATCAATAAAGGTTTGCCCTTAAACATAATAACATTAACTCACAATGGATCAAAGACATAAATGTTAAAGGGTAAATTTTCATGACATTGGATGTGGCAATCATTTCTTAGAGAATATCAAAATCACAAACAATAAAATTAAAAACAGATAAATTGGGCTATGTAAAAATTTAAAACATATACATCAAAGGACACAATTAAGAAGTGAAAATACAATTCACAGAATGGCAGAAAATATTTGCAAATCATATACCTGATAAAGATCTAATATCTAAAATGCATAGATACCTCTTAAAACTCTACAACAGAAAGACATCCCAATTTATATAAATAACAGGCAAATAAATTGAACAGATTTTTTTTCAAAGAAGATAACAAATTTCCAACAAGCAAATGAAAAGATAATTAACAGCATTAATCATCAGACAAGTGAAAATCAAATCCATGATGAGATACCACTCCACACTACTAAGATACTGTGATTAAAAAAAATGTGTTGACAAGATGTGGAGTAATTAAAGTCCTCTGACATTGCTGATGGAAAGATAAAATGGTTCAGCTACTGTGGAAAAAAGTTAAATTGCTTCTCTATGTAATAACTTTATCATAGAATTATCATGTGACCTAGCAAAACCATTCTTAAGTGTATACCAAAAATTATTGAAAACAGGAGTTCAAACAATAACTTGTATACAAATGTTCACAGTAGTAATATTTACAATAGTCAGAAGGTGGTGACAATTCAAATGTCCATCAGCTGTTGAATGGATAAACAAAATGTAGTATATCCGTGAATGGAATTTTATTCAGCTGTAACAAGGAATGGAGTGCTAATAGATGCTACAACATGGGTGAACCTTGAAGACATTATGTTAAAAGAAAGAAATCAGACATAAACAGTCATATAGTGCATGATTCTATTTATATAAAATATTAAAAATAGGAAAATTCATAGATACAGAATAGAGGTAATGGTTTGCTGGGACTGTGGGGAAGGAGTAATGAGAAATAATTGCTTAATAGATATGGAATTTTCTTTTTTCTTTTTTTTCCTTCCAAAATGTTTTTATTTAAAAAAAAATTATTACAATCTCTCTCTCTCTCTCTCTCACACACACACACACACACACACTCACACACACACACACAAAGCCAGGTGGGGCCTGTGGCTCAGTGGGTGGCCCGCCACCCCATATACCGAGGCTGGAGGGCACCTGCAGTCCCAGCTACTCACGAGGCTGAGGCAAGAGAATAGCCTAAGCTCAGGAGGTTGCTGTGAGCTGTGATGCCACAGCACTCTACCAAGGGAGACAAAGTGAGACTCTGTCTCTAAAAAAAAAGCCACCACAAACCCTGCCTTTCTTTTAATAATGCAGCATGGAGCAGTTTGATTTTTAGCCTATTGCACGTGGTCCGGCCTTGTTATGAATCAGGAGGCTGCTGGGACTGGGGTCCTGCCAAGGAAGTGGGGTTCAGCTTGGGAGGAGGAGACAAGTCCCTCCCACTCCCTCAAGCTGCAAGAGGCAGAGTCTGAGTTTCCATAGCAACCTGGCAGCATATCCCTGTCATCCTTTGACAGGCCTAGCTTTCTTTATCTTTCCTGAGGCCCCAGTGGTCACAAGCAGAGCAGAAACTGGAGGGAAAGGCAAAAGAAACATGGAAGTGGAAAATCAGACTCCCATATATAGAGTCTTGTTAAGGCATTTGGAACAGATAAATTAATTCAGGAAGACCCACCTTTATAGAAGGCTGGGGTAACCAGACACACACATGCAAGACAGTTTGTGGAACCCTGAAATGGGAGGAAAGGAGGCCATAGACACTGAGTGGAGCTACACCCAAATCACAAAGTTGCATCCAGGGATCCAGCCCACCAAGGCTGATGAGTGGAAGGATTCCTCAACACCCATCAAAATTTTAGGACCCAAGAATGATTTCCATGATGTGATCTAGTTCATTCCACTCCCAGGACCCTGGAGCACAGAAGTGGTTGTGCGGAGGCTCCGGCGGGGCCAACGCAGGCTCCTTTTCCACTACAGATGTATCAATGTCCAGAAAGAAGTCCTCCAGGCCAGAGTCCCCTAAGTACCAGGAGCTCAGAGCTTCTAAGAAGACAGGATCAGGCTGGGGTGGCAATTTATTCTGGAGGCCTGCAAGAGCCACTGAGTTCTGAAGAGGCTTGGTCTCATCCATGGAGGTCTCTAGCTCCCTGAGGATAGAGCCAATGGTGGCTGACAGGGAGAAATCTTTCTCACCCAGGAAGAGGGGTTCAGGGGGCAGGACAGGGGCATGATCCAGGCGAAGTGCAGCCTGGAGTTTTTGGAGGGTGTTGTGGATGAGGACATGCCTTCAGAGGCTGGGGGCTTGGGGACCCAGACTGTGCCGGACTTTGTCTAGAGAGATGGGAAGAAGGACTTGCTGGTAGTTGCAAAAGCCATCTGGACTCCTCTCCCACTTCTCATCCTCCTCCCTCCCTTAATCTAAGTATTTCCTTTTCAAGCTCCCCACCATGATGCCCTCAGCTGCCAGGTTCTCAACGACCACTTCCCTGGAACGTCAACACTGTTGTGACCCACCAAGGCTGATTTGGGGCCTCCTTCACATCCTTGGGGCCTCTACTTCTGGATATGGAATTTTCTTTTAGGGTGATACATTGGTTTTGTGGAAATATATAGGGTGATGTTTGCAAAACACTAAATGAACTAAATGCCACTGCATTGTACACTTTAAAACAATAGACATGTTGAATTTTTTGTTAGGTAAATTTTACCTCAATTAAAAAAATAATTTGGTGGGCGGCGCCTGTGGCTCAGAGAGTGGGGCGCCGACACCATATACCGAGGGCTGTGGGTTCAAGCCCGGCCCCAGCCGAACTGCATAAAAAATTAGCTGGGCACTGTGGCGGGCACCTGTAGTCCCAGCTACTTGAGAGGCTGAGGCAAGAGAATCACTTAAGCCCAAGAACTAGAGGTTGCTGTGAGCTGTGACTCCACAGCACTCTACCAAGGGCAATAGAGTGAGACTCTGTCTCCACACACACACACAAAATAATAATAATAACAATAATAATTTGGCTAATATGATAGACAGAATTGTAAGTTACTCCCACATACAACATTCAAGATCCTTGATTATTCAATCAAACTCTAATCAAGTTACTTCCATAATACAATTTAGCACATGCAATAAAGTCTCAAATGAATTGACTTAAAGATATTGAGATTGGCCTGATAAAGCGGTCCACACCTGTAATCCTAGTTCTTTAGGTGGCTGAGTCAGGAGGATTTCTTGAGGTCAGGGGTTTGAAAATAGCCTGAGCAACATAGCAAGACTTTCGCCTCTACAAAATATTGAAAAATTAGTCAGATGTGGTGCCACATGCCTGTATTCCCAGCTACTCAGGAGGATGAGGCAGGAGGATCACATGAGACTATATGTTTGAAGTTGAAATGAGCTATGAAGGCATCACTGCAGTCTAGCCAGGACAATAGAGTAAGACCCTGTCTCAAGGAACACATAGACAAAAATGGATATTGAGATTATCTGTAAGCTTTGACCTAATAACAGAAGCTATTTAAAAGCAATTTTCTTCAGCTGGTAACAGAAGAAGTCAAAGAAGTTTGATATCTGAGAGGGATTTAAACTAAGGGCAGTTGTCTTGCTGAGATTGAGGGGATCAAAAAGCAAGATTTAAGAAAGGTCTCTAGTTACTAAGGACAGTCCCTGACTGACAGCTAGGAAGAAAACAGGGACCTCAGTTCTACATTCCCAAGGAACTGAATTCTACTAATAAAAGGAATGGTCTTGGGAAGCAAGTTTTCTCCTAGTTTTTACACAAGGTGGGGACACAGTCAGCCAACACCTTGATTTCATTCTGTGGTACTCTGAGCAGATAACTCAGCCATGCTGTGCCCAACTTATGACATATAAATACTATAAGAAAATTAATTTTGTTGTTTTCTCTAAGTGTGTGGTAATGTGTCAAGCAAAAAAATGAATATAGGTTTCGTTATATTTATTAACATGGAGATGTTTCCAAATATAGTGTTAGGGTAAAAAAAAAAGCAAGTCTCTGAAAATAATATATAGTTAAATTAAAATATGTGCATATATATTATGTGTTATTCTAGTAACATTTTAACAAAGCAAACAAGCTTTTGTGTGGTGTTTAAGATTTAGGAAAGCCAGAGGTGGAGGCAAGATGGCCAACTGGAGCCTGCTTTCCACAGAGGTCCCATCCAGAAGGAGACTTAAATGACAGAAGTTTAGCAAGTAGGCTGATGGTTTGGAGCTGACCCAAGAGAGAAGGTTGAAGAACGCACATCAACCCTGCTGAGGCGAGTTGTGACCCCAAGGAAACAAACAATAGGTAAAAAATCCAATGTCAAGTGGATGAGAGTACCCTCCCCCATGAGAATGGCTTGCAGTATACTCCATACAAACAAGCGAGCAAAATTCAGATCCCCTCCAATTTTATCCACTGGGAGAGACCCTCTAAAAACCCAAACTCCTTTCCTAGAGAGGACTTACAAATGTGCCATGGCATGCTCTCACCAGGCATAAAACTGTATAAAACTGTATATATTCTCTACGTGCAATTCAGAACTTTCAGATATTTGCAGGTTACGTCTCTGACAAAAGTTTAATAATCAGAATCCATACAGAACTCAAATATATTAGCAAGAAAAGAACAAGTGATCCCATCTCAGAGTGGGCAAGGGACTTAAATAGAAACTTCTCTGAAGAAGACAGGCGCACGGCCTATAGACACATGAGAAAATGCTCACCATCCTTAATCATCAGAGAAATGCAAATCAAAACTACTTTGAGATATCGTCTAACTCCAGTAAGATTAACCCACATAACAAAATCCCCAAACCAGAGATGTTGGCGTGGATGTGGAGAAAGGGGAACACTTCTACTCTGTTGGTGGGAATGCAAACTAATGCATTCCTTTTGGAAAGATATTTGGAGAATACTTAGAGATCGAAAAATAGATCTGCCATTCAATCCTATAATTCCTTTATTGGGTATATATCCTAAAGAACAAAAACCACATCATAATAAAGATATTTGTACTAGAATGTTTATTGCAGCCCAATTCGTGATTGCTAAGTCGTGGAAGAAGCCCAAATGCCCATCAACCCACGAATGGATTAATCAATTGTGGTACATGTATACCATGGAATACTATGCAGCCTTAAAGAAAGATGGAGACTTTACCTCTTTTTTGTTTACATGGATGGAGCTGGAACATATTCTTCTTAGCAAAGTATCTGAAGAATGGAAGAAAAAATATCCAATGTACTCAGCCCTAATATGAAGCTAATTTGTACCTTTCATATGAAGGCTAAAACCCAATTATAGCACAAAATACAGGTAAAAGGGAAAGGGAGGGGAGGGGGAGGATGGGTGGAGGGAGGGCAATTAGTGGGATCACACCTATGGTGCATCTTAGCAGGGTACTGGTGAAACTTATTAAATGTAGAGTATCAATGTCTTTGTATAGTGATCAAGAAAATGCCATGAAGGCTATCTCTAACAGTACGATCAAAATATTTCTGATTGTATATGAAGCACATTCTGTCCTATAATTGCACCAATGTACACAATTATGATTTAATAAAATTATTTTAAAAATGAATGAAATAATGTCATTTGGTGCAATATGGATGGAACTGGAGGTCATCATGTTAAATGAAATAAGCCAGACACAGAAAAACAAACATTGCATGTTCTCACTCCTATGTGGAAGCTGAAAAAGTTGACCTCATTAAAGTACAGAGTGGAATTTAGATATTGGAGGCTGGGAAAGGGGGGTAAGTGGGGGGGGCGCATGAAGAAAAGTAAGTTAATGGACACAAACACATAATTAGATAAAGAGTATAAATTCTAGCAGTCACAGCAGAGTGGTGATAGTTAACAACAAAGTATTGTATATTTCAAAGTAGCTGGAAGAGAGGGTTTTAATTGCTACCAATATAGGGAAATGATAAATACTCAAGGTGATGGACATCTCATTATACATGCTATGCATGTAACAAATTATCACATGTACCCCATAAATTGGTAAAATAAATATCAATAAAAAGAAACATTTTGAAATGCTTTGTTTCTCTTCCTATGTATGTTTTTATGTACCACGACAAACACAGAGAGGTTATTGAGGGACCTGAACGGGCAAACATGAAACATTTTCTTCTTCAACTAATGTTTTAAATGATGTCCTGTGGGCAATGTCCCTATTTTTTAGCCACTGTTATGTCATAGCAAGTTCCATTTAGTCTTGCCCTACTTAAAATTTTCAACCTCATATCCAATTCAGGAATTTTTCAGAACCCTCAACTCAGATATGTCCTGTTAGCACTGTCCTTGTGTCTTTCTTGTCTAAGACTTCTGATTTCTCCAGAACGGGCCAGTGTGGTGTTGAGATTAGGGGAAAGGGCTTGGCACCTGTAGCTCAGTCACTAGGGTGCCTGCCACATACACCGGAGCTGGCAGGTTCGAACCCAGCCCGAGCCTGCCAAACAACAATGACAACTACAACCAAAAAAAAAAAAAAATAGCTGGGCCCTCTGGCGGGCTCCTGCAGTCCCAGTTACTTGGGAGGCTGAGGCAAGAGATTTGCTTAAGTCCAAGAGTTTGAGGTTGCCATGAGCTAGGACACCATAGCACTCTACTCAGGGCAACAACTTGAGACTCTGTCTCAGAAAAAAAAGAGAGAGAGAAAGAGATTAGGGGAAAAGAATATGTTTACTTAGTATAATTAGGGCAGATTTGGCCTCTTCTTACCTCTGTGTGGTAAGCACCCAACAGCCTCTCACATGTTCTCATATGTGGCACCCCTCATAGGTAATATATTCTCCAGCTGACTTCATTCAGGTCGTATCTGTGGTTTCTGCCATGAAGGTTTGTATATTGATTAATTGACTGAGAACAGAATAGGAAATAGTAGGATGAATGTAATGTGTCAAAGTAATATTTCTTTTTTTTTTTTTTTTTTAGACAGAGCCTCAAGCTGTCACCCTGGATGGAGTGCTGTGGCATCACAGCTCACAGCAACCTCCAATTCCTGGGCTCAAGCAAGTCTCCTGCCTCTGCCTCCAAGTAGCTGGGACTACAGGCGCCCACCACAACGCCCGGC